>VZUI01049229.1:0-148912 GCA_013401135.1 Cettia cetti | reverse complement strand
TCTGAAAAGAAAAAAAAAAAAAAGGAAAAAAAAAGAAAAAAAAAAAAAGAATGGCAAAGTCTGATAATTTAAAATTGCTGAATATTTTGATCTAAGTTCTTCTTCCAGGTTTGACTTTGTAATATACTTCAGTCATGCCCTTTTCTTTGAATGCACACCTGCACTCCACCTGTTCATTCCCCTTTATCCAAATTACTAGCACACTGAATACTGACTTTTGTACAGAAACTGGCAAGAAGACATATATCTAGATAATTAGAGTAATGAGCATGTTTTTTCACACAGGCCTGTCACTTTACTTTAATCTCTGGCTATTCCAATCCTAGCCCTTTCTAAAGAGAACATGTTAATCACACTGACTGGTTTCAGGATTGAGAGGAGGTTTTATTATATGATGAAGTATCTGCTAGGCCAGGACAACTACACTAATATTCTCCAGTAACCTAAATCAGATTTAACCCCAGCCTCTGGAGGTGAACGCTTCATGCAGTTCTAATAATACAAATGTGTAAATTTGTAATCAGACTCCTGTGTAGAACCAGTGTTTTATTTACTATGAGCTTAGCTGAAAGGTTTCTAGGGACTGAAGATAGTTGGGTTGTAATCCTGTCATTTGGTGACTTAATATTTTTATATTATCTTGACATTAGCATAATTCTGACCTCTATTTTGCAGCATTTTATGTTTTTCAGGCACTAGGTTTGATGCTATATTCGTAGCGTACAGGATCAACAAATATTCACATCGTTCCCTATTTTACTGAACATTTGGTGTGAAGTATTAAGTCTGATTTAATGTTATTAGTGCCTCAGAAAAGTGCAAAATACATGAATGTAGGCATTCATCTCTCGGTTTACCATAACACTGCCATAAAATGCTACTAAATGGGTGATAAACATTTGTTCTCCCTTTTCCTTTCTAATTTTTCCTGCTGAATGTTCTGCCTCTACCCAGACGGCTTCAAAACTGATGCCAACTCACCCATGTAGATCAATCATCCGGATTTTTCTACTTGCCCAAGCTGCAATTGAGCAATTGAGGTTGGCTCAGTTGCAATCCCTCATTAAAACTAGTCACAAAGTAACATCAACCTTTAGATGTAGCATTTGGATTCAATTCTGAATATTTTTGAGACCAAAGAATCAATTAAAACATTTCACAATCTATGGCAAACCCCAAAGTTTTGCCCCTCTCTTATTAAAGAAAATATAAGAAATGGAAATATTGTCATATACTGCTTGACACTCAGCATCTTTACAAGCAAATACTTGAAGTTTTGACTGTGAAAATATATGAAAGACGATTACACTAATGATGACGTCTTTTTCCTTTAAAGAAATTTGTTTTTTAAGATCTTCATTTTGCAAAATATCAAACTGACAGGCTAAAGTCATCAATTTTTACACAGAGATGGCATGTTTTTCCTCACAGGCTGGCTTCCTAATATGTTTCAACTTTGCATGCAGCATTGCTTCATTCTGATTCTTCAACTCCTAATATTTGTAATATGAGTCAAGAAAAGGCCAGGCTGAAGATATTTATGGTGATTGCTTCATGATATGGACACCTGCCAAGAAATAAGTTCATTCCTTCAACCATTTCTAACTTATGTGAGATCAATATCCAGGCTCTCTAGCAATAACCTTGCATCTATAATTGATATTGTTTATTGGCCTGTGGTGCTGTGAACAATAAAAGGACTAAGAAAGGGCTGAGAGAATAAATATTCATCTAAAGAAGAAGTCTCCTGGAAATGTATCAATAAAGAAACAACATATGATGCAACTTTCAATGGAAACTTTTAATGTGCTGGTCTAAGAACATAAAACAAGAAACAAGTATTATGGGCAGTCTCATTTCTAAGCAAAAGAGCAAATAAGGATGCTCTAATGAATAGCCTATAAATGTAGCTCTGAGAAGACTGTCCTAATGGGTTTCATGATTCACATGAACCAATGCCAAGCAGTAGAACAGTTCCCGTTACCAAAAAGGTGAAACAAGAGTCAATGACTTTGTGCAAGTGTGAAGGAATTAATGGAAAGGAGAGAAAAGAAAACTGGGCAATATCACAGCACACATGGTGTTTGGGCTGCAGGGCTTGTGTGGCAATGTTCATACAGATGACATCACACAAAAATGCTTTAGTGTATACCATAAAATAACACATTGATTAAAGGGTCTATGGACACTGAGGATGAGTTGACAAAAGACATTTTATGCAACTCTGAATTATACTGAAAACCAGGATTTTGGAAAGAACTTCAGGGTGGTAGATCAATATTTATTTGCTTTCTCTGTTTCTTCTAACCTTAACTCTCTGCTTACTCGGCCTAGTTAATTTATGAAATCAACTCTACATCAGAGAAATTGACAACCACTCATTGAGGAAAGGATATTACAGTTTAAAAGCATTAGGGATAGTAGTATAAATGATATATATTTTGCTGTTAAGTGACTCACCATAAAGTGAATTACAATGAACATAGATTGGATGTATTTTAATGTGTCAAAAATAATTTTCTGTAATCTGCAAACTTTTTGTTTCATGGTCATTCTTAGTAACACTGCTCTACCCTTTTTGCCTCATTTTCTGATCTAAATCCATTTTAAGTTAGAGAACTAATTCATATTTCAATTTATGCATCAATACCCTTTTCATATGAATACACATCACTACAAATATTTCCAACTCATCAAATCATCCTATATACATTTTTCAGTTTTGGCTGCCTTAAAATCAATGAAGAGAACTATCAAAAATCTTGTTCACTTTCTTTTCACAGCACACCCTGCCCCTTTACAACTAACAGTTAGCTACTTGAGTTAGAAAGAGAAAAAAAAAGTTTCAATGAGCATGCAATTCACAGATAATATAAAAAGAACATGATAACATATTCATAAAATCACTTTGAAGTCCTCCTATTTAGGGGAATACAACTTTTTTTTTTCTTTCCTAAGAAAACAAGCTCTATGGCATTGTTCTGTTTGTATAGCTGCCTCACCAAAACACTGAACTTACTGACCTATTTACATCAAATTTAAGAAAAAGGTAGATGTCTCAGAGATATTGAGTGCCAATGAGCTTCATGAACTATATGTCTGTGTACAGAAAATTGATCTAAATTCTCAAGGAAAAGCTCAACCATGTTTTAGGACAGTAGTCTGCAGACTCACATTGGAGTAGACCATAAATATATTTGGCTTCAATAGCTTAATTGCTACTTGAATTCTTTCCTTAACATTGTTTTGAATTCTTTTTTTTTTTTCTTCTTGATAGAAGCTTCTCAGTAACTGATTTCTAGCTGTTAATGTGAGGTTTTTTTCTCAGAAAATTGCTGACAAGCAAAATCTTTCATCTCAAACACTAACTTAGGAAGCTACAGACTTAGATAATCTTGTGAACATTTCTACATGCAGTATCTTCTAATTTTCAAGACATATAACAGACACTAAGAAATGTATGAATATGAAAAGTATAACATTCTGCATCCTATCTGTGAGGAAAGTATGGGACTCTTTGAATCTGACATATTAATGGCTGTCTTCAAAAATCTCTTTTGAATGATCAAATAGCATTTTGGCTGGCTGGATTAAAAAAGCTATTTGTACACTAAGAAATACTTTTACAATGTGCCTTTTAATTCTTACAGGGAGTGCTATTGCTGTTATGTAACAAAAATCAATTTTGATATATCTTCAAGTTATCATTATTATAAATAAAACTGTTTTGTCTCCATTGGCCCAATCCTGCAGTACATTACCATCATTAGGTGCTCTTCTGGTGTAGAGTCAAAAGAATAGAGCTTAATGAACTTGGTCAGAATTTGTAAGCTTATAACCTATTCCAAAAGAGTAATAAAGGTTTCCACACAAAACTCAAAGCTGAGATTTAGATAAAGCAAGAAGTAGAGACCAAATCAATGCCAGGTTTTGTAGCAATGCTTATGTGTATTTATGACATTAATCTTATGAGCTCAATAGCATACTCCAGGAGCTCTCATTAATGCCCATCAGAGTTATCTGTATGTTACCATGGCAGAACAGCACCTTGCAAACCTCTATCGTGAGTTGAAAAACTTTCTCAGAGCTTATGGGTGTTGATAAAGGTACCACATTAGCTACTGCTGAATGTGACAGATGGAATGCAGTTTATTTTCTGTGCTCTGGGAAGTTCCCAAACTAAGTTCTGGCACTTTCTGCTATGTGTCAGAATAACATTTACTACAGAATGCTCTGTTCCCTTGTTAAGCATTCAGACTGAACTTTCTTTTTTGGCTCACTAACAGACGTCTGACCTATTTGCCTTTTGGAGGTATGCCAAGATGAGACTAGCAAGGTGCAAACTGACCTGCTCAGAGGTCACCAGCATTTGAAAAGAAAGGGTGGTCAGGTACTATACTTGAGAGAAAATCATATACCAGCTAACTGACTAGGTGGGATTTACGTGGATTATCATAGATCAAAATTTTAGAAGGAGTGTCAACATGTCAAATTTTCTTTAAAAGAAGGCAAGAAGTTCATCCAAACATTCCAAGGGCTTTATTTAGCATAACACCTTCTGCTCTGTGGCTTAAAAGGGCTACTACTGCCTCAAAAAAACCCCATGTTCTGTCAGATTATTCAAAAGGATTTAACTTTTGGGAGAAATGTTCTCTTCATCCAAACATTCTTTATGATTCCTGTAATAGTTTGCCACCTCAGGGCCAGACATGTTTATTTCAGATTGGTAAATTCATTGCCTCATCCTCTAACCTCATAGTTCACACAGGTGGATTTTTTTCCTCTAAAGATTCTTGACAATACACTTCATATTTCATATTTCTCTTTTCTTAATGAAATAAGACAATAAATTCCTAAAATAAGAGTGTATACATAACTCAGGTATTCACTATTTGATTATTCTTAGATGGTACAAGTCAGCTTCAAAAATTTCCTACTTCTGGCAGACATTTGTTTCGTCCCACAGAGGCTTTCCTGAGTGAATTTTCTGGAAGATAATATATTATTTCATTTGCAAATGATTTTTTAGTGTATTGCATATTTCTTTCAGTGATAGCTTTTACACAAATATAGGATAACTCTAAGAGTCTGACATGTTCAAAAAAAGAAGTCATGGGGCAGAAATGTCCAAATTTATTACAAATCTGACTGCAAGAAAAGAAAATAGAAATTCTACTGCAATGTAAACAGGGATGAATCACTACATGAAAAACTTAACATTGCACTGCATGTTACTGAATTATACACACTTTTTATCAGTATTAATTTCTCCTTCTGCATTAGGCTTGCAGCATTATCCAGAGATGGCCTCACTTTCACTTGCATTGTTACCTGAACAAAGAATGCTTGAGGAAGAGAATGCTGCTGTTGCTGGTCTTTTGTGAGTTTATATCCCAACTTTCACATTTCAAAATGTATTTTTCTCTCTGCATTTAAACAGTTTTCTACATTAATTAGAATTAATTTAGTCAGTTTTTCTTTCCCAATAATGTCCTTTGCAATATTTAATTTTTTATAAACTATGTTTCCCTCTTATGTTTTCTTTATGTATAGACATATGTTTATGTGTATTTATTAAATCAAAATTTTAAGCATTTAATAAATAAAATGTATTCTGCTTTTTTTCATAGAAGTTCGTGAAAAAAACCTCTTTGCTCTTAGTAAGCTATTCTGCTGGTCTTTTCTATTAAATTTAAATTTAAATTTTCTACATCACTTGGCATTATCAAGCTAACCCATAAAAAACTCATCAGATAAATAGCAGAGACATGGTCAGATGACTTAATCCAACAACATGACCTCATTCTCATGTCAAGACAATGTTAAAGCTCTTCTACCATCTATACAATAGTGTTAGGTAAGAGCTGCACTAGATCTTTTAATCTTACATTTCCACAACTGCAGTTTCAATATATTAAAAATACTTAAGGCAAAGATTTACTCTTTTAAGCTTTTTTGTCAGGCACTTTGTTTATTTTGTGGCTATGATGATTTATCACACCCTGCTTATTCTCTTGGGAAAAATCAGAAGCAACAAAGACAACTTTGAGAGATTTTGACTTTTGGAGAACACAGAAAATCATTAATTTTAAATCTAAAGACTACTTATTGATTCTAATGCCTGATAAGTATTCAACACATGCTTTAGGTTTGCTTATATTAACACAGTCACTGTTCTGATTTACAAAGGACATTTTCCATTCTTCCATATATATGCTATTCAATACTCAGAGCAAACAGGCACTAAGGGCCAAGGTTCTCTCCTAGATTCACACCACATGCCACCACGAACTGAACTGTAGATTCTGGAGTTTGGGAAATTAACAATAATGTTTACATTTGATGGATTTCACAATATGCAAACCAGACATTTCAAAAAGTGACATCTCAATGTTTGTAAGGCAAGACAACAATCTAACAGTGTACAACATTCCCACTAGAGTGAATTACAGATGAGAATACCCTTAGTAAACAATTCAAACAAAATCTAAATGGAGCTGATAGTATACCAGTGAAAACCAGGGAAAGCTAGTCCATAGCACCTGGGATGTCTAGAAATATCAGTAATTATTTTCACATTTAAAACCACTTGCTGTAGAAATGTGCTTTAGACAAAGTACATGAACTCTCTTTTGTAGCAGCTTCCATTTATAAAAAGGCTGATGTTGCTATGGTCTCCCTCTGTACTTAAGATCTAAATTTGACCTTTGATCTTAAGACGAGGTCAAAGCAGTACTGCTTTCTATTGGGGATTCTAGAGGGAAAAGAAGTAGCCACATTTTGCTACTACCTAAAAGCTCAATACCTGAAATATGCTAAATTATGGTGAGTTATCTCCTTACTGTGTTTTCTTCTCTGGGGAGATACCCAAACTGAAAATCACAGGAGGGACCCCATGTTGGAGCAGGGTAAAAGTTGAAGTCATCTCCTTATGGATGAAGAAGCAATGGAAACAATGTTATGAAATGATACTCTTCCCATCCTCCTCCTCCTATGTCACTGGCAGAGAGGAGGCACAGAATTTAGGAGTCAAGCTGAGCCCAGGAAGAAGGGAGGGCTGAGGAGAAGGTGTTTTTAACATTTGGGTTTACTTTTCACTATCCTACACTGCTTTGATTAGTAATAAATTTAATTAATTTTCCCAAGATGAGACTATTTTTCCTGTGATGGTAATTAGTGAATGATGTCTCAGGCTTTCCTGTCCAGTTGTGCAGGGGAGTGACAGAGTACCTAGAGGGGCACTTGCTGATCAGTCAAGAATAACCCACAAAAGCCTTCAAGCATTTTACTGGCTACAACAGAAACTTACACTGTACAAATAAAAATTGTTCATTTTAACTTGGAGGCCTCAACCCATTTTTTCCCAGTCTTTTCCCCTTATCCTACCAGGACAAGGTATCTCTCTGAAGCAGTTAGGGAAGTTCATTCTTCTTTAAGAGTAACTCTTCAACAAACTTTAAATTTTTTTTTACGTTTTTCTTGGGACTACCATGGACTTGCACATCCATGGTAGGTATGGAAAATGCATTATGATGAAACACTGTTTTCTGATAACATAATGCAGCCTTGCCTCTTGTCTAGACATGCACTCTTATCATGAACGGGTCTATCCACTTAGAGACCCTGCACCTGTGTAATGACCATGATACTCCCTGTTCATGCTGCTTTGCTATTTGTCCCCTCAGGAATGCATAGCAGGAAGTAATGAGCTCAAGTGTTGAAAAGTAACTTTGAAATAAACTTATAACTAAGTATTAGATAAAAAAGTGCAACAGTCAAAGATACTGAAATGGAAATGCAGCTCAGCACCATTTTACTTGTAGGCTCAAATAAAAGCAGTAATGACTTGATAAGTCTCTAATCCTGTTGCACAGAAGGACTTTAAATAACAAGAGGAAGAATTTCTAAGCAGCAAACAGTTCCCTGGACCTCACATCCAACCTGAATAGAAATCAGAGCAAAGAGGCAGAGAAACTGTTCTGCTTTCCTGTGAATGACTCTAACTATGTTCTTGATGCAGTGGAAGATTTTCTTAGATTCCACTTTCTTCATTCCAAACAGGAAGAAACAGCTTGAACAGCCTCTTCTGAACTCACTAAAATCCCTGAGAATATTGATCTAATACTGATTTTTTTTAACCTCCACCCTTTACCAAAGGAATTAGCAATTTAAAAACTGTAAACCTTGATCTAGCCTGAAAACACTCAGATGGCAAAGTTCGATAGTTATTGTTGTCCTTCACATTTTGCCATCTCTGTGTTTTTAACATGTGAGTCAAAAAGCCATGTTGTTTGATTTAACTAGCAGATTTCTGGTGTCTTTCTCTACTAGCATGTTCCAGGTATTACATACCATTTCAAGACTTCTGAAGACATGAGATGGCAAACTTTCTAAAAATATCTGTACTAGACAATATGTACTTTTCAGTTAAATAGTAAAATAGTTCCATGCTATTAAAAAAATCAAACAGCATATTTTCTGATATTTTGATACATACACGTGTACAGAGATATGTATACACAAACACAAAAATAAGAGAAAACTCAAACTAGAAATCATCTAAAAAAGCTATTCATTTTGATATTCTAGCTCAGCAAGAAGACAATCTGTAAGGGAAAGTTTTTTACGTTTCAGCAATGGATTAGTTCACTTGTACAGAAAGCAACCTACCTGTAACTTCTTTCTCTTCTTTTATAAGGTTTTAATAATAATTACATAATTGAAGAAGGACTCCTGTGCAAAGGCAGCTAACACCATCCACTCAACATCACAAATAGAACATGCATAACATGTAAATTTTAAAGATTCACCCAGAAGCTTTATCTCTGAACTATATCTGCAACTCGGATATTCAGACCCCTTGTTCACAGTTCTAATTCTGCATCTATACTCCTTTTAAGTATACTATTCTTCTACAAGTACCCATTCTACAAGCACAGAGCCACCCATGACTCAGAAGCCAAGAAGACAAGAATGGAGAATATAATGATGCATGAATTATTTATTTTAATTTTCACTGAAAATTTTGGGGAGTAATGGCAACTTCACACTTCATATATTGCAACTAAGTTTACAGAAAAGAAGTTGCTGTCTCCCAGTCTTTCAGAAATAGTGTTCTCCTTCAAGGCCCCAGTTATTTTTTAGTAATTCACTGTCCTGCTTAAATGGCTCAGGTTTTCAAAGTGTCTTACACACCTTTCTTTCATCGCTGATTGAAATTAAATCACATTAACCTTTCAATTCTGTGTAGAAATGTTCTCCAGCAGCCTCACTGAATTGATTTCTGTAGTTGCAGAATTAAAAAAAAAAACACCAACTTTTTTCCCCCTCTTTGGCACATTGTGAAACTAAGATCAGTATTGTCCTTATGCTAGTAATTTTTAATTGCCATCAGATACATGATGGTTTAGAGTTGCAGGAAATCAGCTTTGTTAATGTTAATGTATTAGAATCTGTAAAGCTCTTTCCCTCCTGCTTGCTGATCAGAAGCAGCACTTCTTGAAACAGATTTAATCAGAAAACAGTGAAACAGAAAGTTAAATATTGCCTCTATTATTTTCTAATGCCATCCTTCACAGAGTTAAGCAACCACTAAATGTTGATAATTTTCCTGATGTGACTCTTACTGCTTAAAGAGTCTATCCTATTTAAAAATGTCATGCATGTTGCTATTTCTACAGTTTTATAATTTGTCAACAAATCAACTACCTGCTTAGTAGCCCTCATGAGGGATTTAAAATAGCTGCCATGAAAATCTTGTGCATTTACTATTTTTATAACAAACTTGATTGTCACCTATGATATTTCAAAGATCACTTCTCATATAGACATCATGCTGGAAATTAGATGCAGGGCTTTGCTTTCCATGGAACATTATGCAGAGGCACTCTGGCTAATAAATCTTTGTAGCTAATGCATTCCAGATGGAAGCCATGTCTTGCAGATTTAACCTTCCTAAACCCTTCCAAAAATTCCTCCCATCAAAAGCTCTCTGAATGAGCTATGTTTGATTGAAATAGGATCATCAATACATGACATCTAAGTAATAGTACAGATGATAACTGCCTGCAGAAAATTGCCATTTCCCTTCACACAAAGATATTGTCTTTGCACAACCACGGGGCATGAAGATGGACCTTATGAGCTTTACCGAATAATTTAAATGCTTTTTCTGAACCCTTAATGCTATTAACAAATGCTGTAAAGAAAACATCCACTTCTGTCCCTTTAACTTGGGCATGTGCATAACAAATACTGCTAAAAAGAGGAATCAAGCCTCTCACAGAAGCCACTAATTAACATCACTGTTTAATCGTGTCACCAGGTTTAGCCAGTATACATCATTAGTTTATGTCAGACAGAAGCAGTGAAACATCTAAACACCTACATGTAGATCCTTATGAAATCAGTCATGTGAAGTGGTAAGGTCAGTGTTAGACAAGGCTGCAGCTACTCTCTACTATTTAGAAACCATTACAAATCACTTCACTAACAGACGAATGCAGAATAATTTTAGAATCCTTAGATTTTCTTTTAAGGTAATTTCTCAGTAACAACTCACAAATGTAGAGCAGTATTTTAATCCCATCTGTGAATGACAAAAAGTAGCCTGATGCTGCAGTCAGTTATCTATGCTTCAATATTGGCAGTGTTCAAATGGCTCTATATTGCTTTACTGTTGAACTTCTGAACTCTGCAGTCCTTTGTCTGAAGAAAACAATTTATTAATCAAGTACATAATAAAAGGACTCTCAAAACACTATCAGTGCACATTCAATGTGTGAAAATCTAAGGAAACTGTTTCGCGTCTTAAATAAATGGATATAGAAAATATTTAGGCAGCAAAGGTATTCTTCCTATGCACTACACTTCTGTAAAATATAGGAAGAATTTTGTGTGAGCTATAAATACATTTCTTGTACAAATATACCTTTGGTATGTGCAGGCACAGTATAAGCTTGGCTCCTAAAAGTATGAATGACAAGTACAGAAACAATTCTAAATCAGACTGTGCAATTACCTTCTTTATGTTAAACCTTTAAAAATTTTAAGAGCCCCCTTTTTCCAATGTATGGTTCACTTTGATCCACAGAGTTGTAGTCTTTCATTAAGAGTCGATCACACCCAAATGTCATATGCAAGCTCTCAGATGAGAGTGTAACAATAGACCCCTAACTGCAGAGATGGAGAAAAGATCAAGCACACTTCAGCTGGGAAAGCAGCAGGAGTTCTGCACACAGGCAGACACCTGGGCAAGGTTAGCTGTGCTGTGGCTCCATTCCACTTCATTCAAAAGGAACTTCCTCTACTTATGTGTTTGAAAGATAATAAGCAACCATCGTTGCTGAAGATCATTTCATTTGGTTAGTGTCCTTAACCAAAGGAGAGAGTCAATGTTGGACACATATTTTTATATCAGTGCCAACCTGAACATAATAAGAAGCATAGAGGAAACTTAATAGGAAGTGGAATATATTTCTTTTCGTTGAAGGGAAGTGCTTCTTACTGCCTTAGTCAGATATAATGTCACTGAATGTGACTTGTCTTTTTATTTATTCTATCAATCTGAGTCAGCTTCAGTGAAATAGTACTTCAAAAAGGCAGAAAAAAAAAAAAAGCATTTGTCTGCTTTTGGAGAGGCTCCTTTCAAATGAGATTAGAAAGTTTGGGTCCATTTTTTCATGTCTAATCCTATTATGCTCGCTAATGAACTCAGTTTGCCTCAGTGGTTAAAATAAAAGCTAGTGGTTTTGTCCTAAAAAGCACAGATCCTCCTTCAGAAGAATATATTAAACTGTACAGCTCAATATTACACATTTGTACCATCCAAGGAAGGCTTTCCTAAGATATGCTGCTGACTGCACTGTACAGCATAAGTATTGAGCAGTTTTAATTGAATAAGAAGACATTAAACTAATATAGATCTTTGCTGTACCTTAAGCCAAGTAGAGGGAGTAAAAGGACACACCATTATTAAGATAAGACAAGAAGATTTTTAGATAAAACTCTGTCTTTGGAGAAGTAAATCCTGCAAAAACCCCACAGAAGTGATAAATACTAAGCCTGCACTTATAAAAGACCTTTGCTTTTGTGATATTAAAGCAGCAAGTGGCCTTGAAGTACATACAATACTGAAATTTGTTCTGGAGTGTAGTTTATTTTTATCAGCATGCCAGCCTGCTCTAAACAAAACCATTTTTAAGTCCAACTATCTGAATCATAATCATGGGGTCGAATATACTGTACCCTACAGCAATTTAGTAAGAAATACTAAAGAGTACAGTTGTGGGAACATACAGAGATGGGAAACCCTTTTAAAAGTTTCCCTTTACACCAGGAAAATACTAATACCTCTTTTCAATATAGACAACAATATTTTCACTAGTCATTACCCAACAGGTGGCTTCATGTTGGTCTGATGGTGTGTAACCCACTACAGTTTTACTACAAAACAAAAAAAGGCTGTTGACATGGGAAGAGGAATTGGGCTTGTTGCCCCTTTCACCAAACAGTGAAGTAGAACAGGCTGTTCCATATAATGAATGTTTTGATATAGAAAGGGGTCAAGAAAATCTTTGTACAAAACTAGATGCAGAGGCTAGCTGGACCTCTTGGCTGCCTCAGCAGTGCCCAGACATCCAGCATCTGGGTTGTTAGAACTTGATAAAGAAGGGACAGATCACATTGCAAACTTCACATTCTCGTGAATGCTAAGCATTTTATTGAAATGACAAGGACACAGGAGCTAAGCAGAATTAGTTTTATGCAAAGAAAAAACAGTTTGCCCACAGTGGGGATGTACTTTGGGGTTGGTTTCCTTCAATTTATTTTTTTTCCCTTTCTTTAACTTCTCTTTTTTCATGGAAGCCAGAAAGTTCTAAAGTCTTCCCCTATAAAGAGTGACCTTTTCTTCATGGAGACAGTGCTGGGGGTTCTGGTTTAAGGATCCAGATCAAAATTAAAACATGTCTGAACTTTTTTTCTCTATTTAATTTCACTTGTAATTTAAATCTTTCATAAACTTTTTTGTATGCTCTGTCTGTGACAGTTAAGCTGATGTATTGCTACCTCACAAATAACATCTTATTGTGTACATAAACCCTCAGGCATAGATTTTCTATGTTTCTTTCAACTTAAGAATAGCATACAGACCACAGATATCAATATTTTGTAATACGCTGTAAAACATACTGTAATATGTTCTGCAAATAACCACATGAAGAATGTTGGCTATTGTCATCATTATGGTTTTGTTTCAAATTAACTTCTCTCACAGTCTGTATGTATGAGGTTTAGGTTCAAAGCCAAGTGCTTCCTAGAGCATTTCCCTTTCAAAAGCCCACTGTTTTAATGCTAGGAAGAAAGAGAAGTTGGCAATGACAGGACTGGTTCTCCTGGGAGAATAAAAACAAAATTGCCAAAAGAACTTCCGAGCAGTCTCTTTTGTCCTGATGGGCAGGCAACCATATGAAATAATCTAACTCACAGAGATATTGCTAAAACTAGTTTTATGACAGTTACAGAGAGTTTCAGCATTTATACATGCAAACATCTGACTTAGGCTCAGAAACTTATAAGGGAGCATGATAAAAGAAGGGACTGTTGTCTAAAATCAGAAGGACCTTTAAGAGGTTTATCTGTCCTCTTTCAAAGCAGATTTCAAAGATTTAATTTTCAAGAAGCAAACAAAGCACACAATGTGATAATGTATATATCACATGAAATTTGATGATGTATGTATAGACCCTGTGACAACGGGGAAAAGCAGAAAGTAGGAAGATGGTATAGTTACACAGTCTTCAAATACTCCCCCAACAATCTGTGGCCCTAGTATTTCCTGAGTCAGAGATGGTTTCTGAGATCTTTCAATAAAGCAGGTATCATCAGGAAGGAAAGGTAAAAACCTAAAAAAAGTAGCATTGGAAATACATTTATTCTCAATTAACTGCTGAAGGGACAATGCCAGAATGGTTAAATTATTGTTTTTCCATCTCCTGGCTGCCTCACAGCTACAATAACAGTCACATTCTGATGAAGTTGACTATATTAAAAAAAATTATCTAATCTTCATTCTTCTGCTCTGGATGGAAGACACGGATCAACAACAAAATCAATAAATTTAACTCCCTCTTCCCTCTGTGAACAAAATGGACTGCCAGCTTCCCTGCTCACATACTCTGACTCATGTAATGTGAGGTCGCTATCCAGATTAGTTCTCTCATTTATCGTCTTTCAGTTGGAATCTCTCCCCTGCCAATAAATAAGCAAGAACTTCTAGGATAACATGGATCACTCTTGCTCTTCCTGTGAGAGCAGACTCTCAGCAAAGCAGAGCACAGCAGTCAGAGCATCAGCATTTCTTTGTTTTGGTTGCTGAACTTTGTACTCTCTTAGTATTTGCCATATTCAAAACAGATTTTGTTCTTTTGTAGAGATTGACTGGCACTGGTATTTACCTGAGGAAGGATATATGCATAGAATCACATGGACTGTGATTTCCACAAAACAATCTGTGGCATGTTAATGCTTGAAGAAGGACTTGGGGAAAAAAAAGTGATCAGCGAGGCATAGAAGTGCAATTAAGTCTAAATGAATGGGAGTTCTTTCTCCTAGGCCTAACCAGACTACAGCACATTTCTTACTGCAATCTAATATTTGCTTTCCCATGTTTTACTGCATGCATCAATCCAAAAGTCAACTAGTCTTAGACATATATGTTATAAAAAATTCTATTACAATATTCAAAATGACGGAGGAGCTTCCGTGTGCTATAAAACTAAACATACCAGATCTCTAGAACTTTGAAAAAAATGATGAAGTGGGAAAAAGGTAGGATTGTACAAAGTCACATGAAGTCTGGAGAAACAAAGGGTGAACAAGAACACTCCCCAGCCCCAACAACCCTTGGAGGCATCAAATGGAAGCAGGTATCAACAAAAGGAAGAATATTTTTCTTAACATAGTACACAGTTTCACCCACTTGTTGACATGCAAGGCGGAGAGGTCAAATTCCTACACAAATTTGAAAGTAATTAAACTCAACAATGAGCTATTTAAGAAATCTGCAAAGATGTGGGATTCCATTTGGCTCAGAAAATGTTTAAAGTGCAGACAAAGGCAGGAGAAAAACATTATTACATGCTTGTCTTACTCTAGTATTTTTCCCCATGTATTTCAAAATGGCCACTGCCAAAGATGGAACACTAGGGTGGTACATATTCTTTTGTCTCATCCAACAGGACCACTCATCTGCCTTGTCTCAAATTTTGGTCCTCAGTAGCTCCATGTGTAGCAAAGATGACGAATAAAAAAGGTTAAACATGCAGTTCATACACATCAGAAACTGATCATAATTAGAGTAGTTGTTAATTCTGTGAGAGAATTTATGTGATAATTTCCCAAAGTTAAAGAAAGGAAATATCTTACATGGCTTACCTTATTTCACATTTAAAATTCTGCAGTTATACAGGCATATACTCTTACACTGAAAGTACTGTTGTGCAGAATGCTATGGCATGCGTTGCTATCATAACGCGGCATTCAGTTTATGATCATGGAGAATTCCTTTTTAATTTGTTTAGTATTAAATTTTCTGGTTGTAAGAAAATAGAGGATTTGAAGCTCATGGTTGCCCAAATTTAAATATAATAATTAAATTATTGTATGCATTTTACACTTCCAAAATTCATGAAATATGTACTGGAAGAGAAAGTGTCATTCTGATGACACATGGGGAAAAAAGAGAAGAAAGAAAAAGAAAAAAGGAAGTCAGCATGAGTTCCTGTGCTCTGCATTAGAAAGTAGAAAACATGGATATTACTTCTGGATTCTGTCCCTGGTTTACCAGACTAAAAGTCACAAGAAGGAGCAGTACAATCACACTCTTTTATCCAAAGCCAGTTCAGGTCAATGGGAGTATTTTCATTAATTTCAATGGGTTTGGATCAGACCCCTAAGCCTTGTGAAGTAACTGCTTGTAATGTCACTCAACATCAACTCTGACCACTCTAGGAGCCACACTGGCAAGTTCATAATGAAATCCACTCTCATTTCTAAGCTAAAAAAAGACCTGTAATGCTTTTAATATTGTTGGCAGGTAAAAGATAGTAGTGTCTGTGTAGTGGTGGTAGTGTGTGTTCATGTTTATAATTGCTAACCAAAAGCAAAAACAGTTGCAGTGAAGACATTTTCTACTAAAAAAACATGAAAGAAGAATGGTGCATTTGTACATTATTTGACTCATTTGGCAGTTAACCAGCCAACTTGGCAAAGAGGAATCTTCCTTAGTTTTAGTTACAAATGTTTGAAATACACAAAGGGATCAACTAAAAAAAAAAAAAAAAAAAAAAGGGGGGGGGGTGGGAAAGAGGACAACCCCAAACCTCAATCAAAACCAGAAATATCCCAGGTAATGCAACTGCTGTAAAACACTTAATTTAAAAATATTTCTAAATAAAGGTATTTTGGGGCTGCTATTACCTTTTGCAAGTAGGCTGCAATGACTTAAGAGAATTTAGTTGGCAAATCAGTCAGCTTTGTAGCAGACAAGCAGATCATTAAATCCAACAACACGGCTAGTTTTTCTCATCACTGAAAGCAGTTGCTCCAGGTGGCAGTACCCTTGGCTGTAAAGGAGCTTAGATTACCATGTTTAGTGTGCAATAGAAAATTTTATAAACTAGATTCCAATTCGAAGCTTCTGTGACTTCTGCTATTTTTAATGTAGACTTACATAAAAAATAAAATTCTAAAGTTTTATCACTTTGAAGTCTGTGGAATTTGTTAAATTTGACAAAGAAGGAAACTTGTTTCTGGTGGACATGAAGAAGTAGAAAAGATGCTTATCCAAACTTGTCTGAGAAAGTGCCATTCTACATGCTGAACTTAGCCCAGCCTTGTCATTTTTGGCCCTTAATTATTACTGATAAGCTATCTTTGGTCAAAAGTTGAGTCCCACTGACATTTTCTGAGAAGAAAACGAGAGACAGAAAAATCTTGCAGTAACTTTACATTCCTAGCGAGAAGTTGGGACCTACACCCAATATGTTTAAATATTCAGTTCATACTTACAAGCCTATTGCAGCACTACTCATAACTTCTTTTCCTTGGACATGCTCAATTTACCACTGAAACAGCCCACATACTTTTCAGTGCTAGTCCACCAAGACGTTACGAGACAGCAGTCCATCCTATGCGATTTTAGACCATACACTATGGCATTCCTGGAAATGTGCATCTTTAGGTATACCAGCAAGTCTCACCAAAGTTTAAAGTACTTACCATTTTATGAAACAAACAGATAGATAACTAGAAATCTATTTTCCAAACTAGTAAGGAATAATTCAGTGAATCTACTAATGAATTGCTTAGGAAATTCCAGTCTTTTAAAACTCTATTATTAAATGCATTTATTTATTTTTCTGCAATATTTGCACATTGCTTATAATGAAATTTACAGACCTACTAATAATATTAGTACATGGCATCAAAGAACACATTAAACCTAATTTGATTCTCATAGAAGAAATAACAAGGATTTGAACCATTTTTAGACAGTAATTGTAATATAGAAATGCACAGAACAGCCACACCATAACTCTTATAATTGTATAAAAATATTTATCTATATCACTGTGTATAATATTGTATAACTACACAACTCTTATCTTTTATTTTCTAAATCAATTACCCTTGGAAAAATTAATTTCTTAAACTATCTATAATAATAATTTAGCAAAAATATGTTTCACAATATGCTGATGTTATTTAGACCTTCAAAACACATTTTATTTTAAATGAATTGCATTTTAAGTGCAAAACAACAAAGCATCCTTTGCAATTTTGTTTTCTAAGGGGCTTGTTCTTTCTTTAATGACAAAGGAAATTCTGAGTAATAGATCTATCATATATCTTTATATGTAGATTTATTTGTGGTGCACATACACACGAGTACTATCGACCAAAGCAGGCTGTCCAGCAGAGGGCTCCTTTGAAACAGAAAGTGGAGAAACAGGCAAAGTCTTTCAATGTATAGACAAAACGGAGATTACACAGGCATTATATATGCTAAGGTCCAGCAATTATTTTAGCAAATCACCAGCATATAAATGGCACATTGATGTAAAAATTTTAATTCTTTTTAAAAGAATTCATAAGACCCATAGGAGAAAAATAATGTGGAAAACAAATTATTTTTCCTTAAAAACCACTCCAATCTTCTTATTTTCACTTGTTAAGGTACTGTGTGACTATTAAAAACATCAGTTTAACTGTAATTTCATTTTCAGTAAAATATGTATAATGCAACATGTAGATATTAAAGAAACATTAATTCATCAGGCAGTTAGGTATACAATATTAAACTCAAAATGAAATGGCACTAAACATGTATTTTCTTTCTTTCATGAAAAATATAGAAACAGAGAACCAAAGGGCAGCACAGACCTGCTGCCCCATACAGCCATTTTTAAGAAGCCACTCATATTCAACTTGATAATTTTTTTTGATAACACTTGTCTGCAAAAATCTTTTGCTTTTCAGGACTAGGAAATAGTACTGTGACACTGAGTGGTCTGCTTAGTTTTCGAAGTTTCTACTTTGCAATTTCCACTCACTTTAACTTATTTCTCGGGGATTCCCAAGAAATATAACAACATTTTTAGTTATAAAGAATACACAAGAATACACTAAAAAGTAAATTAATCTGATCTTTTCTATTAATAGAAGGTTAAAATACTGGTAGATCAATAGCTGAAATGTCTACAGCAAACTTACAAAATGCATTTCTCCACAGTTTCCAGATGCATGCATATTTTTTTTTCCCAAACTTGACAGTGATACTTGTTAAACATGCAAATGGAAAGAAATTAATCTGAAGTCAACTATGTTTCCGAAGTCACATCAGGCAATAAGAGTATTCAAGTGATAGGGAAGGTAAAGTGTTAATGAGTGTTAAAGATATGAGGTATTTTATGTTTCTTACATTGTATAATATTTTTCACTTTTTCTCACCTGCTACAAGTTAATAGGGGCAGGATTATGAAGGAAAACCTAAAGGCGATTCATATACACGCTACAGCTAAATATGGCTCCCATTCCAGTCAGCCATTGTATCCATTAGAATTAGAAGAGTCAAAATGCAGCATGGTTCTTTCTTCTTTTAATATGTGCTGATAGAACTGATTCTACTTGCCTCACTGACAAGGACAGACATTTCCCATGACTGCATTGATGCCAGACTAGAACCCCAAAGTGTCCTCCATGGGTGATTTCAAGAAATAATTTGAGAAAATATCATTTAAGCACACAGGTTGTTATAGGAGAGTATGCATAACTAAGGATCACAAGCAACTGTGCAGAGAGCTTATTGTCTGAAGCAGACAGAATGCGGCTGAATGCTATGCAGATCCATATTGTCTGGAGTCACAGAACCTAGGAGCAGCAAATTTTCTTATCCATGTTGTTGCTTCTGAAGGGCTAATCGGATTTAAGGGGCTGCTACTTGGCTCTCAAGAAACCAGTTGGGAAGGGGGGAATTTGGCCACCCTGCTGATACAACATATTCTGTCATGCACAATTTTGACCCTTGCATCTTCTCTTAGAGGAATCCATGTGATATCTTCAGTGTCCCTTGCCAGCCCTGCCCCACAAAGCCAGAGACAAATCTGGAGTTGGGCATTGAACCGGATGTAATTTTGTAATACTTAAAGAATAACTGTATGTATAAGGTCTTCAAACAAGTAAGTGTAAAAGCAACATGGAAAGTAAACTTTTATCTTTACTACAGACTTAAAATTGCATAAACATGCTATATTTTCTTCCATATGAATATCACATTCTGGTATTTATGTTGCAACTAGCCAGACAACATTTGCTAATAGCTACTTTTAATACAGCATATCAAACTGCTTAACCCCTTGGCTTGCCGGGCAGTTTAGAAGCTCCTACTGTGATGTTTTTGTTCTCACATATGCGCTAGTAAAGGCTGTCACAGTCCTCATTAAATAAACAGACATACATGCCAATTAATAATTTAATTTACAGGGAGAATCTTGACATAGAGCTAGGAGGTGAATTGCTAGTACCTCCTGAATTGTCTCATCTTAAAATAGAAAGCAAACAGGTTTTAGACCCACCTCCAAAGTTATGCCGCTATAATGAGATTTGAATATCTGCAAATTGTTAGTTCTGTATTTACTAATACAGAACAAAATTAAAATCATAAAAGCTGTCCATTACTATGTACAATTTTATAAATAAAGGCACGAGTTTTTAAAAAGGCCAGATCTTTTAATTTCACAGGTATTCCCAATATTTTATTTTTCTGAATTTTAGCAGAATTTTATCTGGCATTGAAGCATGCTTAGTTTTATAGCTTTTTTCTTTTTATTTGGATGAATATAATTGCATTAATACTCCAAACAGTATTGCTAGTATTTTGAAAAAGGATTTTTTCCACTTAAATATTCACCTGAATATGCAAATATGCATCTACTTTTCTGTTCTTTTCTAGCAGCCCAGAACATTTCTGACAGTTGGTTTAGGACAAGTCCCTTGAAATTCAAACAGTGTTTTAGGAAGGCACAAATATTTCTTCTTGATGCAAACAGTTGGCTAACAGCATCAAAATTATTTCTCCATGAGAAGCACATACAGAAGCAGTTCTAATGGAAATATTTGGATCATTTCCCCACTTCTAATTTGGGCATACATTGCCAAGTTCCCCTGTACCACATTCCTGTTATCTTGCCTTTCTTACTCATCTACTCAAGCACAACTTTGTCAAGGCTCTCATCATGTGTTTCAACTTATGTTATCTCTTCTTTTACCACCCTGCAAACAGCATCTAACATCTATTTATTCAAAACTTGTATTAAAATAAGACATTTTTTGGGCCAGTACCTTCTAATGCCATGTTTATTTCTACTAACTCTCTGTTAAACTTTTCTTACTAAATTGTGAGGAAGATACTTTTACAGGTACTATCCTGCCTTTTCATTCTCTGTTACTTCAGACACTCATACTCATGGTCTGTTTCTGTTCCACAAATCACAGCAGTTTTGATAGATCAAAATTATCCAGGTAAAAGTCTACATAGTTTAATCTGCTACATTCCATGCAAAACAGTTTTTCCCAAGCACCTACAGTGTTATCCTACACCTTTACATCAAATCCCTATTTAAAAGTGTCTTCTATTAATAAGGTTTTAATAAAATCTATAACAGAGCTTTTACATCCAGCAGATGTAAAAGTTGTATGTTTCAAAAATCACTTCTCTAAAGAGAAGTGATTTTTTCCAATAAACCTTTCTACCTGAAATCATAGAAAGAAGATAGCCTACTCAAAAAAATTTAGGGATGGTTCTGTTAAATTTGTGGACCACTGATTAAACAGCTGAATACGGGTGTAGCATTCCAAGCATTAAAGTTCTTATCTTTGCACAATTTCTGTAATGATAATGAGATACAAATTTGCAATCATATGATATTCTTTTTCCTCTCCAATTTTTTTTTTTACCCTCTCTGGTGTAGTTCTGAGGAAACAAAAATGGTGACATCAATGATTTCAAACCTTTTACACATATAACAGAACTATATCTTTCAATTGAAAGTCATCTTTTGATGGACTAGGTCTGCATATTTGGCCTCTCTCTAGTCAAGGTAATACTGAGAGCATAAAACTTCTAAACAAAAAATCTGAAAGAGCAGCTTTGAATGAGATGCCTTTCCTGTCCAACTGCTCTCTTCATTTTCTGTAATCATAGCCAAGCAGTAAGACTTCAAAAAGCAAATAAATAAATGTACATTTACTTTAGGCAGTTTCTTGTCCCTCTCTCCCAGTTCTTGATGATTACTGTCACTTGTTGCAGAATCACATCATGCTCATAATGTCCCTGCTATTCTGGATTCTTTCTCCATACCAGTACTCCTGTTGTTTGCCCTACCGAAACTAGCAACTGCTGCAATTTTAAAGTGAGTTCAGCTAGTGCAGGAATGAAGCTCAAGGATATATCAGTGTCAACATGTAGCTGTATAGTATGTTCAAGAAAGTGTCCATGTTAAATTTGTGAGGTTTTTTTTTAATACAGAAGAAAATAGACTCCTAATGTATTAGCTTTTCAAAGCACAACTAGGATAATCAAGAATGTAGAATAGGAAAAAAAAAAAAGGGAAAAAAAGGAAAATAAAAAAAAGTATGATTTAAAAAAAATCCATAGCATATAATCCTTTTATTAAAGAACACAATAAAAGCTAGAAATATCCCCCATTTCCAGAGATAATATAAATGTTATTTTAAATACCAAACTCTGCCCTCAATTACATTCAAGCAAAATCAGATCAGATTTTAGTTGTGGGTATGCACTGCATGTTGCCCATTGCAAAAGCAATTCCCTTCTGTTTCAGTGAGCTGTTCTGTTTTGTTATGAAAAAGTGAATTTATAGGAGAGAAGAAATACTTGCTTATTTTCTGTATAGAATCTGATTTTACCAACAAAGTAATGTAACATGGAAGTGCGATTATTTAAACCAGCACTTCACTACACAGAGGGCTGTTCAATGCACTGCTCTTGCCAGACTTGTCAAAATGACTGACATTTTCTAATATTGAACTGGAAATAATATGGATATTTAATACTGCAGAGTTTACATCAAGTAGAAGAAAAGTGCTATTGTTTATCAGCAATCTACTTCTGATGGCATATATCTAGATAGACGTAATTATTACTGTGATGAAACATGATTTTCAAATAACAGAATTAACACATCTGTATAATATTTGCAATGCTTCATATCAGGTGATTTGGAAATCTTATAGATCCCTATTAATAACCATTTTCTATGCTTCCCACTTGAATTTTGACTAAAATTCACCTTTTAGATCTGTTACGCCACTCATTAATTTTTTACAATATCCATCTGTGCATCGCAATCTCTATTCTCCATGGCTCCACATTGTTTTGGCTAACTAACAGGCCCATATGTTTCCTTAATGTATTTCTGCACAATGTTTGTACTTTTGGAAAAGAAGCAAAAAAAAAACCAACCAAAAAAACCCCACCAAAAAAAAAAAAAAACACAGGGAAAAACCACAGGCCTAAATAAGCTATAAGGAGCATCCACATACAGTTAGACTGTCTTTACTGAGTCTGGAGACATTATGATTCTGCTGCGACAAGCAGCATTTGTCTTCATTTTGTCTGACTGTCCTCATGTGTTATTATTAGTGGCTGTCAGGCAGCAGCACAAAAAAAATAGCATCACTTGACTAAGAAGTTGAATGCATAAATGCAATAACTACACACTGGTAGCTGAGGAGAGGATGTCTGATAAGATGGTCTAAATGCAAAAACCCTCCTATAATTACATTTAAAAGGGAAAAAACACATATCTGGCAAAACATAACCATCCCTCCTCCCTTCTGCTTGCATAGCTAAATTAGGAACTAATTATAAATACAACTTAGCTGCGTCTAAAGAAGTTGCTATAAGAATGTCCTTTCAGAATGTCAGTTTAGTTTAATAGCAAGAAAACAAATATGTTGGAATATTCACATCAAGTCATGTTTTTCTGATAACGTTGATAAATATGAACATTTTAAACATGAGTTCCTTATCATACAGAAGTTCACACTGAAATGTATTTATGTATTTAGCACTTTTAAAGCCCAAAGCACCAAATATAGTCTCTGGTTCTGAGGAGTTCCAAATAAAGTTTCTTTATCATAAATTTTCAGTTGTAATATACAGCAAGTAATAATGATAATAAATAAACAACTTTAATAAACAACAGGATTAAACAGTACATCCAGAAATCTACTGTGTAAGAGGGATATGTACAGATGGTTAAAAGCAGACAAACTTATGATATTCTCAGCTTTAAAGTGATTAAATTATTTCTCTAGGAGTACATATATTTTGAAAATACATACACAGAAACACAGAGCATCTCTTCAGCCAATATGAAGCTAATCTGTAAAGTCTCATAACAAACTGGTATCCCATGAAACATGTCATAATTGCATTATTTTATAACTTCTTAAGCTAAACATATTTCACTTAAGGCTTAATAATCAAATGAGTGCCATAGCAGAGAACATCTTGTCTTCGGCAATTCAAAAAACACAAAACCAAATAGAAAACCCAACCAAAGGAAAAAACCCCATCTTATAACAAATCAACGGTGAAATCTGGGTCCTGCTGCAGTCAGAGGCAATGTTTCCATTTACTTTGTGGAACTATTTCTATTGCAAGAAGGTAAGCAAACAGGCTATATCAGAAATCAAACAAAACAATGTGCAGCTGATAGTACTGACAAGTTTTTCATGAGCAGCCTTCAATGGCACATACAGGTCTCAGGAATTTTGCCACTGCCTAAAAGATCTGGTGGCAGATCACTATTCACATTAGCTAGGAAAAGATGCTTAGCACTAACTGCTTCTCCTGTTCATCCATTTTTATTCTAAGTTCATGGATAACTACTGAGTTCCAATTTCCAAAATTAACCTTCACTTTTAGCTGTTTTCATTTGGAAGCTTTCTACAAGTTTTTCACTACAAAATTTCACACTCTGGCAGATCCAGAGGTGTGCATTGAAAGAGGAGCTCTGGCTTACAGCTTTACCATCAGTGGTTCTATCACTGGATTTTCTAATCTTGGCCAGATTTTTTTTACCAGATTCAAAGTGATAGCAACCGTTCACTTATGCACATCACAGAAACTGTTCACCTTCACCAAGTACATATATTAAATGGAAATACACTGGAAAACTGATGCAGCCAGACTGAATGATTTGCTCAGGAAATAAAAGTCTGACATGAAGCCAAAAACCCAATCCAAATTCATGAATCCTGATGCAGTTTTCTAAGCACGAATTGGTGTGACATCACACATGCTGAACAGTTAGGCATAAGCTTAACTTCATGAATCAGGAACTGTGAGCACATTGTCACAGCTTTTTCTCCTATTAGCACTTTAAATCCCAAGACTGGGATGGCAGAAAGGGAAAAGAGGCAAAAGCTGGTAGCATTTTTGTCTATTTTCAGTAGAATGATGAAATTATTCCCAAAAGTAAAATACATATGATTTTGTATTTCTCTATCTGTTGATACAGAACTGAGACAGGTAATACCTTGACCCACATATTCTGTGTTTTAGTTGTGTTGAAAAACTTTTATTTAACTTAAAGAAGGAAACAAGATAAATGAGAAGCAGCCATGGAAACCTACACGGCCGTATTTAGAGTTATTTTTCTGAAACACACTGAGGTAATTGCGCAAGATTATACTACACAGAGCCATAAAACTGTATCCAATCTTTAACAGAAGCAGGCTCTTTGTGCCATGTACAGGAGACAGAAACAATCACTTTCTTATTTACAAAAATGACCTTGCATCCTTTCTGGTATTATATAAACCACTAGTGAAGAAGAAAGAGTTTTGTTGTTTTTGGGAAAGGGTAGTTAAAAGGAAAAATTCCTATTAAACTGAAAGAAAAACTGAAGCAGTAGCAAGAAATAAAAATTAAATTAGTCTCCACCTAGCGATTAAGAACTCCCTGTATTATCATTATGTATAGCACTCTCAATTAAAATTAAAGTGAAATTAAGAATACTCCTGCTAGGAACTCTGTTTTCATGATGTTTGCCATGCAATGTAAGGTATCAAACTGCATTTTGAATTCCTAATCACTGAAGAGCATAGATGTGTACTAATCTCTTTTGGATTTCTCCTGTGTCAGGCAATCCCTTGCTTCAGTTCCTTTGGGAATATGTTTGGATGAGTCAAAGTGGTTTAGCCCTTCCTTGGCCACCTGAGGTATAACTGGTAGGCTTCTTTCAATTATATGGCCTGTGCTCTTAAGCCTGAGGATGTAAACATTAATTTTGTGTCCCTCCATACAGTTTTAATCAGAGTTTCTGGACCTTTCAGACTTTGTTCATCCCTCCATGATTCAGTAGCTGTCCCCAGTTAATTGCATACTTGGGCACTGTTATTTCTCATCATGGGGGTTTCATTCCTGTAAGGTTTGAAAGTTGGGTTTCATTCACTCTTGTTCTAGAAATAAAAGCATTCCCTCATGGAGTTAGTCAGAAGCAATTAATACAGAACATATCCATGTGCAGACAATCAATGGAATATTACAGTTTTAAAAGAAAGTTCTTTCTGTAATCTTTAGGGTTGCATCACAAAATGATGCATAGAAAGTACAGATGGCAAAGTCAATGTGTTTGGTCACATTTGTTACATTTCAGTAACAGAAAATAGCTCTCCAAAATGTATGTATTATCTTTTGGAACAAATATAAGCATTAAAGGGCTATATAACTTCATGGCATGCATGAACATGTTATTGCCTTTCTTAAAATCTTTGTCTCTCTGTATTGATGTTGGCCTGGAACAGTAGCAGAAAAAAGGGACTTGCACCTCACAACTTGATCTGCTCTCCAGTCAATTAACATATGAACTACATAACAAAGCACTTTAAACTATTTGATGTTTTCTGAGCTATTTTGTTCTGTTTTTTCTAGCAGTGGTGTATCTTGTATTACATTTCACTAAGATCTAGGGTGCAGAAGGATGCAGCCTCATCTTTTGGTGCCCTTCAAGATGCATTATTCCTCCACCCCCTGCACACCCCCATTTCCATGAGGCCTTGAAATAGACTTATATCACAGTTGAACATGTCCTTTTCTGAATGGTGCGCTCAGCATTTCAAGCTATGCCAGAGATCATCTCTAATATTTCATTCTTCCATACCACTAGAGAGGTTGCTCTTACGGTCTGACAGAGTACAATACTTCTCAAACTACTCAATCAGTTAAGTATTGCGTATTAGAAATCTTACACCCTTCTTGTGAAGAGCTGGAAAGAAATCTCAATAATGTAACCCTGTAAGAGTCTTTGAATTTTTATTCATCTGCATGATTTATTTTACTCACTGAGAAGGGCAATGAGCACTGAAAAATTTAAGGTACTTTTACACTAATTACTAATTCACAGATATGACTAGGATCTTTCTCATCATAAGTTTGCTGTCATTCCCTCTGGATTTTCCCTCTTGTTCTTTTTTTTTTTAATTTTCTGTAGCCTTTCAAAAAAATGTACAGATCAGTTTCCACTGGAGGAGCAACCAGTTCTTCTGTAGTTTATACTATTTTTACATGGAATCAGTATAAATCACTTTTCATTATAATCTGTATAATTTTTAAACGCTTAGAGAATTTCTCCTTTGTCTTTACACTTTCAACATTGTGCCTTCAGTTAAATCAGATATTTGGCTTTCATGGTTAGGTTTTACCTATAGAACCACATTCAGATGGCCTACCAGCTCCTAATATTTTCTAGGTACTTCTGAAGGTCAACTTCTGGATGGGGACAGAGAATCCAAGCAAAAGTGTCTCCAATATTAAGTCAGTCTCTCATGATGTCATCATCACAGTGCTGGGTAAAGATGACTCTCAGGTATGTTGGAGGAAAAAAGGGAGAAATTCAGGGGTAAGTCCTGTACTAGAGAAACTGCTGAGCATCAAAGGTAGCTGAGACACTCCAGTGTTTAAAGATGCACAATGTCAAGACCAGACAAATATCATTTTTAAATGTTCATTGTTCACCCAGAGCTGCAGAAGCTAAAAAGGCAACATTTAAAGTGCAGAGTTATGTCAACTCTAAGTGATAAATCATCATTTCAAGAATGAACCTTAGTCAGTGGCTATGTGCTCAGCTGAGAGGCCTGAGAAGAGCAGCACTACGCTGGAGGGCTCCTAAGACTCCAGGAAGAAAATGCAAGTTGGGAGAACACAGCTCCCAGTGCCTCAGAATTAACATCAGCAGATCATTTTACTGGGATGTGAATGCAGACAACAAAATCCCAAATACCAAAAGCAATACAGTAAAAAAAAAGTCCTACAAAGGCTGGAAACCTCCCTACAAGAACTACCACAGGCGATTATTCAATAGTTGTACAAATGTCAACTTTCTTTCTGCTTAAACCAAACTCTACACAGAGTTCCAAGTCTTCTCAAGACCTGTGGTGGATTACATACCTTGCCACAAAATATAAAAAGCAAAGGTCTGGGCAAATGGGCTTGGTGAATGACAAAGGGCTGAGGACATGGGAAGCCTCATCTGATATGATGAGACCTTCCAAGTACTAAATGAATATGACATTCCATCACAAAATTCACAGGCAATAGCAAACAAAATAAAGTCCACCCTCAGTCCTTCATAAAAACTACAAGGTTTTTTCTCCTGAAGGTTCTTACTTTGTAAGAAGACACGTATCGAAAACAGACTTCCAGAGTGCAAATCTGAATAATTTAATGAAGAAATATATGAGATTTAGCTACTCATTTGGGAGGATTCTTTCAGAACAGATGAACTTAGAGGTCACTTTGAATTAGAAAACAGGTTAAAGATTAAATATGGTACCAACAATGACAGGCACACTTGGATTTATTAAGAGCCACTGCCAAATAAATCCCCTAGATTTACTTCTAACAGGATAGGATTATTATTCAGTTGTATTTTTGAGACTCTAGGTGTTCAATTTATTTAGATAATGCATATGTGGAACAATATGTTCATCTAAACTCAGCTACAGAAGAGTACACAGAAGAGCAATGCACTCCTACAGCCACCTGAGAACATCAGGCTATCAGTAACTCAGTGACAAGTGTCACTGCAGCATTTGATGAATAGACAGCCTGATCCAAGAAATTTACAGAAGCGAAGGTAATGATTTCTCTGTGTGTAAACTCTCTCTGTGCATAGTGTCACAGAGTAGTAAGTGAAGTAATGTAAAGAGGGGGAGAATCACAACCCTTTGTGAAATGTTTCAAGCAAACATTGAAGTATCAGGAATTTGAGCTGACTTGAGAGTCATGTAAATAGTGTCAGCTTATAAAAACAAGGTGATTCCCTGGATAGGAGAATACCCGTACAGCGTCAAAGCTCCCATGCGTATGTAAACAGTCTGTGTAAATATTTGGCTGAAGGTTTCAGTACAGAGAGCTTTTGCTGCCCCAGAGTGTGGGCGTTGTCTAGAAACCTGAGATCAGGAATGACATGATCTCATCTCCCATTACTTAGATAACTGCATTTGATGCATGCCTCAGGGAAATTGAAATGATCTTGGCAGAGGATAAAACAGAGGATTCAAATGTGCTCTTTAACTGATGATCTGGACTTTGAGGCTGGAATCCCATCTGATTTCAAATAGACTTCTAAATATCAGAGAGGAGTTGACAGAAATGAGAAACCACAGATGCAGTTAGTGTCAAGTTATTTAAGTTTGGTTTTAGGATGTTTTTCAGTGGATACCCTTTGCTTGCAATTTAGAGGTTTCCACGGCTGAGGGTATGGGATTGTGTCATGTCACAAGAGTTACAAGCCACTAAAAAGAACACATACATCAGTCTGGATATTCTTTCTGGAGCATTTCACACGCATTACAGAGGCCAAAGGTAAGGCACAGCTCATAAAACTGTAAAGCACATGATGTTCTTATCAAGGGGGATACATTTTGGAGACAACTTTCAATGCTTATGGCTTGCCAGAGAATACAAACATGTCTGACTTGTATAATAAAATTAGTCCTATGTTTAAAAGATTTTCTAATCATCCTGATTTTGTTCCATAAGGTGAGACTATCAAAGAAGCACATGGTGGCCTTTTGGTTAGACAATATAAAAGGTATGCAGCAATTAACAGGCAGACAGCTGAATCAGGAACACTGATTAAAATATAAAGAGTTTTCCTCCTAATGTGTTTGATCCTCAGTATATCTTTCAGGACTAAGCACGTGCTTAGGATTTGTCATAAAGTTGTTCGCGCTCTAATTGTTCTGGCTTCAGTATTCTGGCTTTCAATGCTGCCAAAATACCGGTTCATCAGCTATTAAAACAAATTTAAGAAACTCAGTGCCAGCAACACAAACTTTTGAACCTGCAAAAAGATGTCCATTCTCACCACAAAATACAGTTTTGTTTCTATGACTGCTTTTAGAAGATGCTTTTGTCTTTGCCATTATCCCCAAAAGCAATAGAGTGCTGAGTTCCACTCAGAGATTAACAGAATAAATGTCTATCCAATTTAAGTTGTAGATTGTGTTGAGTTGAAAAATGACTCCAAAAGAGATTGTAAAATTCAGGTTTGACTGTTTCAGGTCACTCCAAATATGATACATGATGCAAGAGCTACATTTCCATAAGAAATCCTTACTGTAAATAATTAAAGAATTAGTTAATATGCACTTGTTATGTTGGAAACCTAGAACATCAGTATTCCCTAGTACCGAACTACAGCCACATTTCTGCTGATAGTCTCTACAGCAGTAAGAAAGAAAAGTGTTCTTATCCATACTACATATCACTTCTGCTAGGCTTAATAGCAATCCTTAATTGCTACAACAACTGTAATTTCTAGAAGGGGTTTTATAACTATCCTTTCAGGAGAGCATTTAACAAGGCATCCCTACTCCATCATCACCCAATAGCCTTTAGCAAATAAAGGTATTAAAAGCATCATCAAAATGACTGACATTTAATTCTCAGGACTTCAGACAGAACTATTGTTTTTACTAGATATTACCTCAGAAACCTCCCATTCATTCCAGCTGTTTCAGTAGTTTAAGTATCATAACCAAAATTATGAAACACTGACTGAGGCTAGTAAGAGTATGACAAAATACAGCTGTTTCAATTGGGACAATTGTTTTGGGGGTTGGGCCAATGTATACCAAATAATTTTTCATTGAAAAGACCTGGAATTAGTTTTTTCACAGTTTGTTTTATCCCCTAGGGTGGGGTTTATTCACTTGTGATTTTGAGAGCCATTACTGAACTAAGACTGAGCGACTCTTCCTCCTCAACTAAATGCTTAATAACCAGAGGGACATGCAAGTGTTGCATATCAGCCACTATTTGTTAAGATAAGAGGATGTAACTTTTTGTACACTGACAATCATGGCAGACACACAATATAATGCAAACATATTGCTGACCCAAACTCTCTGAATTAAATGTTTTAGAAAAGCTAAAGCTGTAGCTGATTGCAATTACATTTTGAAGTGTAAATCTGTGCCATGGGCAGGCAGGAAACACTGACAGCAATTTTTTTTTTTGCCTATCTCATCTCTGCAAGCACATGGAAGTGAGGTGATTCTCTACATGTTTCATTTTCCATCACTAGAACAGTAAAAGTGATCTCCAAGTGACATTTGGAGCTGGGGCCAAGTGAACTATGACTCAACCCTTCCTGATTTTGGATTGAGCTGATTTCCAATCAGCCTCTGAAAACAAGGCTGCAGCAAATGCAGGAAGGAGCTGTGGTTTGAGAGAGTTAAATATAGTTTGGTACTGATTTAAAGAGACAAGGGTGAAATACAACTGCTAGAAACTACTGGAAGGAAAAAGTTGAGGGTGTTGGTTGTATAGCTTTCATATGGACTGTAAGGAACTAAGAGTCTAAAGAGGTTTAAAAATAATGCCAAAAATTCAATAGCTATTCTTCCCTGTGTATACCTCTAAGATTTAGCTGATCTCCAACTACACTCACTTCAGATGTAGTTGTCCTTCCTTACCAAGCATGGACCATAGTAACAATTGTAAGGCATATAGATAGTCTGTTTCTTGCCCTTCTGTATGTAATGAGACTTGCAACAAAAGAAGTAAAGAATATTATATATGAAAGTGAGAAATTCAAGTCCCCATAAGCTACAAAATGCCAGAATTAATGTTGCTTGGGAAAAGTTGACCCTTCTTCTCACCCTATGCATAATCAAAATGACACAAATTTTAATTACAGGAACATATAATAATTTTTCCACAGCAGTCCCTTGTCTTGCTTGAAGTCTAAGATAAATACTGCTCAGAGAAAGAGGCAGCTCTTCAATATTTTTATCCCTAACATGCTATTACTGGCCCCTGTTTTATTTACTGCACACCATCAAATGCCTGCAGTGAATGCAGAATTGTTTATTTCCTCATGGTGTTTCTCGAGTGCTCATCACCACAGAATCTTCATGCCTCGTAAACATTAATAAATTCATCTTCACTATGAGATGAGAGTGTTATTATCTCCATTTTACAGGTGGGGAAATCAAGACAAAGAGACTTCCCAGAGGTCAAACAGTTAACAGGTAGCACAGCTACCACTGGAACACAGAACTGCATGACTTCTAAGTGACTGCTCTAGAGACTTGAGTGCAGTGTCCTACTACTGGTACTTTCTAGGATGAACTCTTACGTAGGGCAGCTATGTGTACTCTGATCTTTTGAATATCTACTTCTGTGAATTTGAACTGTTGTCAAGGATTTGAGGAATTAGTGGCCTCCTGCGAGTATTTTCGTTTAAATTGCTAAGTATTGTATAAAAATCTGGCAGAAACATTGATCAAACTAAGGTCTTTAGTACGCTGTGAAACCTGTTGTTCATGAGACCAGTATTTTTCTTCCTGAAACTCCATGACTTTTTCCTATATGTAATTCCATTACTAGAGAAAATAATAATGACAGAAAAATCCCCTGTGTTATCTTTACACAGCCACAACTCCTCTTCAGGACGTTGTTTTTTTGTTCATATTGAATAATGCAGAGAACTCGAGTACAAAGCTGTGTGATCATGTGGTTGAGGACTTAATGATAAAACACAAATGCAAGAGGAACAAATTAAGGTTGTGCAGAAAGCCATAAATCCAATATTGCTTCAGCTTCTGGTAATTGACTTTCTAACGCAGTTACTATTTTTTTAATAGTAGCTTTTAAGGTTGCTGGCCTTTTTTAGTAGGAAAAAATAAAGATAATTCAACTTAATGCAATAACATGCAAGTCAAATTTGGGGTTGAAAACCTGACACTTGAACTCAGAACATGTCTTGAAAGACTAACTATATTGCTGACAACATGAGAAAGCTAGTGCTCCAAGGAAGAAGAAATGGAAAGCTGTAGGTTATGGTCTACTGCCACTAGCACTTGCATTTGTCCCTCAGCGAGACTGTCCAGTGTTCCCACTAAAGTATGCTGCTGTGGCTTTAACACTGTTACAACCATTGTCTTTTATTAGAATGAGCACTGATAATATTTTGAATTGTCTGGAAGAGAATAGTGACAAATACCTGATGATATTTGAGTACGTCTGTCCAACAGTTCTACTCACAATTTAAATATCTGGTCAATCATTACTTTGACAGCCTAACTGACATAATTGCCAGTGGCAAAGGTAATACAAGGCAATGGACAATTTTTTTTCCCAAAGATATGTATTTTCTACAAAGTGAATGAAACTTCAGAAGAAAAAAGCATAATACTTCAGCCATGGAGTTTTAGTAGTGCAGAATATTTAGTCCTTTCTTTCAAACAATTTAAGTGTTAAAACTGTTAAAATTTGAATAAAGGAGAAACTAATTCTATAACAAAAATGTTTAGGTCTGCTAGGTACAGGGAGTAGTTGGTACTTACTATCTACCTATTACAAGCTGATTTTCAAAGCAATTGATTTAAAGTTTGCCCAGAAGTGCTGTTTCTACTGTTTCCTTCAAAAAATGTAGTACAATAGGATTCCGCAAGGCTGGACTCCATGGCACACACATGATGGCAGCCTGCCATCGTGGGGATTATCTAATATCACCTAGGGATCATTTAATTATTTAATACCACTCAGCTGAAATGAAATACCCTTGCCATTCTGAGAGAGAACTCTTACAGTGGGCCCAAGAAAGACCTACAAAACTGAGGAACAAATTGTTTTTTGGAAAGTGTTCAAATTTTTTTAGAAGCTGTAATCTTTACAACTGTCTTATCTAAAATCTATCACTGAAAAAATCTATCCTCCAAGTGCAGATGAAGTCATCTTTCCCCAGATGAATATTATTTTGGGTAGGACGTTGAAATGAATATGATTGCATTACATCATATTATATAAATAAAGCTGTAGTGATGTTATTTCTCCTCTTTGCATAAGAGTTAATGAAACTGGGAACAAGGAGGATGCAAACATCAAATTCTTGTTCTCACAGATTTGAGGGGAAGAACAGCCACCTGATTAGATAAAAAAAAAACAAACTAGGACCAAATAGACCATGTGGGTTCTACCCTACTATTTAAAAGCAACAGTTTATAGCTTTAACACACTTTTTCTTTTCCAGGTATGACATGGAGAGCTGCATTTGCAAGAGAGATAACATGAACAAAGATAAAAATAGTGTCAGTGTCCATTTATGATCCTATAATTCTAAGGTGTCAGTTAACAAAGAAATTGAATACAAAACATGTAGAAGAAAAATAAAAAAGAAAAAAGGAAAAAAGCCCAAACCTACAGGCAAACTATGTAGCTTTATGCAAGCTGCATTACTGACATAAGCTATTTACCATTTTATCACTGATTGAATAATAGAAGCAGGTGTTCCTACTGGTCTAGGTGGAATACTCTCACTAAACATTTTCTAAATCTATCGTTCTTGTATCAGTGATGCATTGTGTTGCTGTATTTTCCAGGGTCTAAGTTATGAAATGAATTCACAATACACCAGCTTAGAATCAAGCACCAATGCTTATATCTCAGGTACTGTAAGCTATTAATTCTTCATTTAGAAGAAAATGAATTCAGTTCCTCCAAAGAGATAGTGCATTTAAGTTTGTATGTACAGTGTCTAGCGTACCGTCTGTTTGTAAATCATGACAAGAGCAACAATTTCAACAATTTTTACTATCTTCTCATGAAATTCAAGAAGAAAAAACACCACAGAAGTAATACAATAATTCAAACCCATTTATCCATATAGATAGATTTAAATCGCTACAACTTTCACATACAGTTTTCAATGCTCCTAAATAAATAGACCTATTTGGGAACACCTAGAGTATATGTTTACTTTTTTTTTTTTTTAATTACAAAACATGAAGTAAGAATTTATCAAATTCATTCTGAAATAATATTTACCTATTCTTTTGAGGTATTCATCATTAAGCAGAAAAGATGGTAACAGCACTTGCACACAAGCATTTCTAGCTTCATAAAGTTTCAGATCTCTTTACATCTACATTAGTGCTGCTTTTAAGTGCAATGATTTTGGTCTTTCAGCCACCATTCCTTCCCATAACAAAGGCTATTTACTTCCAAAACTGTAGTTCTAAGTAAAGTACGTTCTAAACTTGTTCGCATTTTATTTCTCAACCAGCAATTTAGCAACATAGAGTTTTTAAGAAAATTATCAAAATAACTTTAAAAATATTTGTTACAGCATCTCTGAAACCTTATTAGTTATTAGCACTACATAAACAAAGTGGAGTACTATATATTGCCATCTCTTTCACCTATGAAATCACAGGCATGTATAGACACTTAGGGAGCCATGCAAAAATACATATTCATAACTACTAATTTAAAATTAACCAGATCTGATTTATGCAGTTTTCTGAATCTAGATATGAAAACAATCAAATAGAATTCTTTATGGAAAAAGAACAACTAAAGATAATTAGATCATAATGCAACAAAAAGTTGAAAGTGGGACTACACTTGTACACTGTCATCTGAATTTCAGATAATTTGGAAATGAATGGCTGACAAACATTTTTGCCAGATTCTGATTTCAATTAGAGTGGTTAATTAATATCTTCTTGTAGATAATCCCCAGGCTCAACAAACAAAAAATATTTTCTTCAAAGAGGAGAACTTTAAACACAAAATGCAAACTTTCCATTCCTAAAGTACATTCTGAACATTTTTCATTGCTGTGGCCAGTATGTCTGCTTATCTGAGATTTAATATGCCCTAGATTCTTTTGTAAACCCTTCAGTCATTGCTCATGTTACCAGATAGTCCAGCTTGTTTACCTCTTTACTATATTTGCACTTAATTTTTATTTCCTTTTGCTAACTATTGCTCTTTTATATAATATCAAAAATGCTGTCTCCTTTTATCACTTCTTGGTCTTTTATGACACTGTTTGACACTCAAAGCCACTACAGAGCAAGCAAGAATTAAAAGCCAAGTCTATGACATATAAGAAGTGTGCTCTACATATGGCGCACGAATCTTCTCCGCCCTATGCATGACCAATGAGCTACTGCTGTCTTTTCACAGCAGTAGCTGTGTTCCAAGGTGTTCCAAGACCTTTGATTTTTGTTGGTGGAAATGCTATTGCAAGTTTTGAATAGATATGAAGACATTTGGTATATAGAGAAACACCAATTCAAAATACCTTATAGAAACTTTTCTGAAAATAAGGGTAGCTTTCTGATTAAGTAATTTTTTTTTAAAGAACACTTCACTGCTGAAAATTTTAAGAAAGCAAATAAAACTCTTACCTTTGTCCTTTTCTTAGACTGAAAGATGAAAAACCGTGCTCACCTTTCTACATAATCCTCTGTGACCCATATTCTGAACTGTCTGACCACCTCAAGATTGATTTCACAGAGAAAAATTATGGATTTAATGCAAATATTTTCTGCTGTCTTGTTTAAAAATCCTTCTTCACATCGCCCTCTCTGTCTGCAGGGAGTCCACTGCCACAGGAATACTGTTCCAGAACTGCAACTGGGCTAGACAGTAAGGGCTGGAATAGAAGGGTATAGAGAGAGACACATGCAGATGTAATCTTGGTGGTCCGTGTGACTATTTTGACTGTTTTTCCATGAGTGAGTACTAGATGGAGGTCCTTTTAGTATTTACTGAGGCAGGCTTCCCCCTTCCAAATGCATGCCTAGTTATGTGTGCTCTTTTTGCTGGGTTTTGCACACTTCAAGAATCTCAGCATCGCACATCTCATGCTGTAAAAGTCTGTCTCTGCCAAGGGGAATACAGTGTTTCTCAGTGCCCTAGAACACAGCAGTCAACTATGTTCTGAAGCAGAAGCACACCCCAATGCCCAGAAAAAAGGTAGCATCTCTTTGTTCCGGAAAGAATTTTCACCCTGAGATTGAAAATTGTTACCTAGCAAAACACTCACTGGTAGAAGTTAGTGTGTTTTCAATGTTTTCAGGAGAAGTGTCTATGTTCCAGGGAATATTTTATATTTAAAAATACACCCTCAACAAATTGTAGCTCCAGCATGTTAACCAAAAAAAATATGTGGGTATGGACACCTATACACAGAACACTTCTGTGTGTATTTCAGTGGGACAGTACTCTCATGCAATTTAACCTCTGCATGTACTAAAAGTCATAGAGAGTTAGCAAACACCTTTTTAATTCCTGAAGCATTTTACTATGTTGCCTACTGCTTTATGGTCCCTGGAGAAAAGCTTAAAGTTTTATGAACATTCAAAACAAATTTTTATTAGACTAAGTGAACCACCTGTTACAGATGTCTTTTTAATAATTCTCTTGGAGTATACTAGGGGTGACTCAATTAAATTAGTTTGAAACGTGTGGTTATTCTTGTCCAATAAACACTTTATTGAGAGTCCTTTGTGTTCATAACCAACCTTGGTAGCAATCCATTTCCAGTTGCAAGTTAAGACAACACCAGCTCTTAATGTTCTAATAAACAAATGGTTTAACAATTGGGAGCTAATTGTCACAGTGGGACAGCCTGGGATGCTTGTAATCAGGCCTGTATTGTCACAATTCATTTTCATATTGTAGCAAAATAACCTCAGGAGCCCTTTTGAATTAAAAGAAATCTCACGTTATGCTCATAGATGCTCAGTCTATGCACTTTAAATCAGATTCAGTAATATTAGACCACCTTAATCTCCTCAAAATCAACAGCCAACATTTTCTTGCCCTGTCTAGGAATGATACTTTAGCAATAAAATTCCATTTTCAAAAAATGGATGGGATACATTCTGTGGCAAATTACTTGTAATATTTTACAGATTTACTCCACTACACATTTACTACAAATCTTACAAAATCAGCACTTATTTAAACCACAGACGTGTTTATAGACAAGAAGATATTGTAAATCACAGCCAGAATCCAACTGGTAAAATAAATTTACTTGCAAAGAGATATCTCTTCTATGAGTATGCTAATAAATCCAAGCCTAAGTTTCAGCGTATCTAAATTGAGGGTAAAACAGTGCTTGAGAGTTTTTGAAATAAACTGTTTTCCATTCCTTCAGTCTCACCTTTTCAATGTTTTTCCTAATTTATTTTCAACTAATCCCATAATACTACTAAGAATTCTAACAGGAAAAACTACAGACATATTTAAACAATAGCAATTTAAACTACTTAAAGCAACACCATCCAAGCTTCAGATAATGAAAGTTACAAAAAAGCTCTCAAGGCATCTATTGTTCATAATTGTCCAGATAACAAACACTTTTGCCAGCTTGGTACGACTCACAGTCTTTAAAAAAGGCCTAGGACTACCACAGAAGGGTCATAAACTCTTAGAAAGCCTTATTAACAACCTGCAAAAAACTTGGAAAACACACCTGTGCCATCTGAGCTGAAAGTATTTGGTCCCACTTACACAGACACTGACTCTCACCTGCCCTTTTTTAACAAATGGAAATAAGAAAATTAAAAGGGATATATGTTCACTGGCTCTGTTCAGGGAAGAAATTATACAATCACTCAAAACAAAATTTGAATTGTTCCTGAATTGGTTTGGAGATGCAAGTTCCTTACAACTCATTCTGAATACAACATTTAGATGTGGGGGTTCTTTTCCCCACCTATGAGAAAATGTCTAAATTACTTTTTCTGCACTAAGCCATGACTGTTATGGAAAATCCTACTAATTAAACCAGCCCTACTGGAATTTCACATTATTTTCCAAAGACAAAGAAAGCAAAAACTACTTTTTCAGAGATCATGTTTAGTTGCTTCCCATCCTGTAATAAACTGAGCAAGAACACCCACCTCACTAAGAAAATATACTTAAGAACTAGCTGGAGTATCCTAATTACAGTTTTTTGTTGTAAAATAAAAATTACTAAAGCCTAAAGCACTTATTTTATGTTTGATTTTTCGTATTAGGACAAGCATGTAAAATCATGAGTGTTTAATTTCCCGAAGTTTGACAAGTACTATTCCCAGTAAATTTAAAATCATAAAACACTGATTATATCAAATTATAAATTCAAAATGCTTTTACCCCCTTGTCTCATGAAAAACAAAAATACCCCACCCCAAATTTCAAAACAAAGAGTATGACTTGTTATTATCCCAGGAGTTTCTAGGTAATGAAAAAAAAAATAAAATCTCATGGTGACTGCCCTTTATGCACCTGATCTCTTGACCCAGGTTTCAAGGCGGTTGTTAGTTCAGAACTTTGTGCACTCCTGCCTGGGCTTTCTGCATCTTAAATATTCTAGCTGGTGTTTTTCCCACTGGTTCTTAAGGAGAGAGCTATTGTTAAATAAATAATAATATAAAAAAGTGTCTCAAAGACTAATCATAGAGGAAATGAGAAAATGAGATAGGTGGACAGCCAGAACAGATCATTAAGTCAGGACAACATCATAAGCGTTAGAATCGATAAATAGAATCCAAAAATTATTTGGACACCATTATGCAGTATGAAATGGAATTTTTTCTCAAGATGGTTTGCAGTCTTGAAACAGGAGGAAGAGTTGATTTTATTTTGCAAAATTTTACTTCTGATTTGTACTATTAATTTTGGTTAAACATAACACTTTTTTTTCCTAAATTGTGTGGAGTAAACAATGACATTCAGTAATCATGTTCTTAAGAAAAAAACATATAGTAGGCCCCTTTGGTGGAACAGTTTTTAAATTCTAATAGAATTTCAAGGTTATTATCTATTTCAGATCAACACTCGAGGTCAGAGTTCACAGCAGCCAGAATTTACAAACCTCCAATGGGTTTTGATTGACAGCAATCAGCATCTCCTCAGCATCACTGAGGGAACAAAGTACAGGTCAAGACAGCAGGCGATTTCATCTGTCATTTTTAATTATCTAAATGATATTCACAGACAAAACCTTTCCCATCCATCAGGGCATCGCATTACCATAGACAATGTTTGTTTAAAGAAGAGGCCATAAAATCAAACAATTATGAATGCAGACAAGCCTTGCTATTGACTGCATAAATAATCAAGTGAGATTTTCAAAACTCTCTGCTAATGAATTGGTAGATTGCTGGCAGGAAGTGGCAAGTAATAATGCAGACAACAATCTAATGTTCTTATTGACTTTTACTGAAGCTTAGCTACAGTAGCAAAGATCCGAAAATGACGTCAAGTAAGGTTTCCATAGGAGCTGTATTGATATCAGTACACTGCTAAAATACAAGTAGTTAACTCCTGACCTCAAAGTAGGACCAGCAATCCCCTGTGAGAGAGCTGAAACACTAACAGTACAATATATCATGAGCTGAGTCAACAGCCTCAGGGCTCCAACAATGTTACTGCACTGGAAAGGGCCCCTTCTTTCGCTGCGTAACAGCCTGATCCACAATAATTCACCTACAATCCCCAAAATAACTCCATTTGAGTCTATGAGTAAATAAACATCTGCAAACTGAAACTGAAAAGTATATTTAATATTGTTATGAAAAATAGGATGTGTAGAACACAGTCTCATGGAATGAACTCACCTTTCTCATCTGGAAGTTCCCAACAGCCTAACAAGTTCATAGTTTAAAGGCCAGAATCACAGGTGACATAAATTGCCATAAGTTTGTTGCTTCATTTACACTACCTCATTAACTGTAATCATAGGTAACTAGCTGGACCAAATTTTGATGAAAGTATTGGCTTTGTCACTTAGAAAAAGCCAACAAGGTGAAATGTAAGAGTCCCTTTCCGTGGGTCCAAGAAACTAACATGAGACCTCCTCAAGGGGAATTTAAAAAAAGAAAAAAAAAAAGGGCACAGAAAGATGATACATAAAGTGTGTAGTCTATCTCTGTTCAGTGGGGCAAAACTTAAGATGCCTTTTTTCCCACTAGGAAAAAAGTACTGGAGAAGGATTTCCTGCAGGTAAAGGAATTAGGGTTGACACCAGATGCACTGTCAAGACAATGGCCAGGTAGGTGTACAAGAAAATAACAGTGAAAGCTTTTTGCAAAGCCCTGGAGGATGGTTATTGAGACAGAGAGAGAATAGCAGAAACATTTCCCCTCATTAACACATGTAGACCTGATTGCTGTCAGCATGTAATTCTAGTTTCTTTCACTTGAAAACATATCACTAGCTACAAGCCTCACACTTCTTACTCATATGATGTCCCTGGAACTGTTTTGGCAAACAGTATGAAGTAAAATTTAGTTTTGTACTTTAGAAGCCCAGTAGTTTCTCCTGCCAAACAAAATAAGTCAGTCTATGTTTGCAAAATCTTTAACTGCCAGCTGTGTTTCTGGGACTGTCCTTCACATCCGTTGTATCTGAATAAGCCCAAACTAGTTCATTGATGGTCTCATATTAGCTCATTCACATTTTTCAAATCTTTATTAGCTTTTAATAACCTTTCACAGATGTCAAAGAAGGAAACTGGACTGATTTCAACGGGACTTCAAAAAGGAAGGTTTTAAAAGGAAAAATGAGAAAAGCTCATGATCCAGAGAGATAAAACCTATCATTACATCTGGTCTTGGTTCACAGGAAGAAAAAGTGATGTCTAATTAGTCCCGTGTCACCCACCTCTTGGCCTAAAAAATTAGTGAAAAACTCTTTACCTCCCCTTCAGCACCATTTCACCCCCACGCATACTGCCCAGCTTTAATTATCCTCAAGGAGTACATATGAGTCTCACCAGTTTGGTCATGAAAACAAAACAGATGTCACAGACTATATCTTTCTAACTGAAATGCCCCCTCTTGAACGTGCAATTTGTATATAATGCAAGACACACATTTTTACATAGTATTGTGGAACTGTTTCTAAAAACCCACCCTGAATTTCTTCTCGGTGGCTAATGCAGTATGGCTTGTTTTTTCACCAGGTAACCAGACAACAGACACTTTAAGATGTCTGACATCTCCTAGAACTGAGATTTTCATTCAAGTTCCATGAGTCCAGGTTTTGAGCCTCTGGAATTCCTGATCAGTATTTGCTCATATCAGCTCACAAAGATGACCGATAACCTAAATTCACCATCAATGGATATCTGATATAATGCATTTTTGTCAGTAGAAATCAGTCTATATCTGACTGGAGGGAAGGCACTGCCAACTTAAGTAAAAACTACAGTGCAATGTTACAATTTCTATTTAGTTTGAATAAAAAATTAATTATATCTCAGTTCAGATCTAGAGAACTTTGCTGTAGCTGTATGGTTCAATGCAGAGAGATACATGCAATTCAGATGCCCATTCATGATTCTGGGTCATGGCAAGCTTAGAGTTTCTAGAGAAACAGATACAACCAACAACTGCACTGAAATTATTCTAGCTACAGGTGTTCCTATATAAGTTATCTATAGCAATTACTGCTAAAATGGAACACTCATCAGCTTCAGAACCACTTGTTATAAAACAAGCAATGATTCTTCCAAATGTGAAGAATTTTGGTCTATGCATTTCAACAGAAAGCTTTTGCCAATCTTCTATTTGCTTTACTTTTCAAATTTAATACTATGCTTTATTGAGATTAACACTTTCTTTCTCATAAGGACCACTTTTTCTACTGCCAGCTTTATAAAAGAGGCATAAAGTTTACATTCATGTTATCATAATATATTTTTACATTTTTTTAAGTCCCATGGATAAATATCTCAGGCTTGTTAAAAAGACATCTCATTTCCCCTAAGAAAATGTACTGCTTTCTAAAAAATCTTAAAATATTTAAAAATATTAAAATTGTTCTTTGAAGAATGGCTCTTTAAGGTATTAAGTTGTGTTTAATAATATTTCTTCTTTTACTAAAGCAATCATTTACACCATGGACAGTCTGAATTAAAATACTCCATCAATGCATCATAGCTTGGTTACAGGCAGTGACATGAAGAATGCCACGGCAACAAACCAATGGAACTATAGAAGTTTCATAGTGTTAACAGAAACAGGGAGTCTCAGCTAGGTGACTTTCTCAGAGAGGAAGCTGGCAATATTTATAGAGAATCATTGATTCCAGAAATTATGTTTAGAAAGTGTTTTAAAAAGGACACAAGCCAGTTTTGATTAAGAGACAATTCTAAAGAAGGATTGTAGTACTTGGTCCCAGAACTAAACCCTAAATCTCCACTGGAAGTAAATAAGTATTAATGCAAAGTTCTTATAAGAGATCTTGACCTGACAGTCTGGGCAATACAGACACAATTGTTCTCAATGAATTCATTATATTCTTTCTCCCCTTGATACTAGCAGTCATGACATTTTCAGTAGATGAATTATTTCCTGGGGAAATCCTACATTACAAGACACTTTGGATTTCAGTCTCTTCATAGTTATCTTCTAAGATAAAGCAATATTCCAGAAGAAGACATTAAAGTGTGTGATTACTGACTAAAGAATTTATTTTAGGCTTTTCATAGGTTGGTTACCCAAGAAATAAGTGGCTAGCTAAAGTTCTTTCAGAAAGACTATAAGCAAACTTAAATACTTCAAACATGTCTTTTAATTGCACCATTTTTCTAGCATCTCAAGTTGCAATATTCCAAGTTGCAAGGTTTCAAATCACAGAAGCTAGGAAAAACAACTAAATTGAAAAAAGCCCCAACCACCCAAAAATAATTCCATCGTCAAAGAAATTTTTTTGCTGAAACTATTTTATAGATTTGTAAAGCTGTCTGGAAAAAAGCAGTATAAGGAGAATGACACTAAAAAGTTGTGTGACAGTTTCATTAAGATGCCGATATTGTTTCTTCAATAATTTAAAAAAAAAATCCCACCCAAAACCTTGTGATGACAACAGGCAGGTATATTTCAAGTCAAATAAGTCTAGAGGGGTTTAGCTAGTATAATTAGAAAATGTCCAATCTCAAATGGCTCAGTGGTTACATAAGATCATCACACAAACAGAAGTCAAAATACAACACCATCAAAGACTATAAAGGGAAAAAAAGTTAAACAGAAAATAACTCTCTTCTTAAAAGAATTCAGAGTTACATGTGCTTGCACAAAATAGAAACTTATCTTGAAATAAACTAATCAATGAATGATTTTGTTATATTTATGGGGAACTACTAATGTAAGAAATAATTTGAAGGAGGAAATCTTTCTACCTATAACTAATTATGCTGTTCTACAAAAGCTTTTGTGATACCATGATACAGTCAGTCATTTTCCCTCAGTAGCTCATGGAATTCAGTCCTGGATACTATTTCTTTAATTATTACCATAATCTTTTGTTTCTGCTTACATGCACTGATTAAGAGAATAATTTAAGCACCTTTTAACTCAAACATACTTGGGTGTAGAGGTTAATTTAAGCACAGCACACAATTCTAAACAAGTTTATCATAAGTGATTGCCCAGATGGACAATATGTGCTTTCAGGAGTACAAAGTTTTCAGCTCTGGTTCATTAATAGTGATATAAATCAGAAGTATTTATGGAAGTCAGTGATTAAACAGTTCTAAAAGGAGTGAAAGGGGACACAGGACTGGATTGCTTGCATTCTTGACGACCACGCAGTGGATGACATTTCCTGCTTCTTAACAAAGCTTTAAAAGTCAGAGAAGTAAACTTCCACTTAGACAGTGTCATAAATTTCAGAGGGAAAAGGTCTTGTGACCTTTGGCAGCTTATACTTTTCTAAAATAATAAAGCTTGTAAGACTCAAAGGTTATGCTGAGGGGTTAAATTTTTTTGTATTTGAGAACTTTTGCTTTTTTACAAAAAAATGTAGCACTTCTGGAGTTTAAGCCTAACATTGAATGAAATACATTCTCATACATTCAATCAGTTCTGTATCCTGAAAAGGTCTGAATTTCTACCTTTTTACTCTCTTATGCAAATGAAAAAGTGTTCCTTCTTTCAGAGTAAAATTTCATTTATATACATATGAACAGCTTAAGTAAAATCTATTACAATGTCATTGCAGTCATTAGGTACTTCTTAAATTTCAAAGAGGAATGCATCTGGGCTTATTCTTCAGCACAATCATCAAAGTAACAGAAGAGACCATTTCTGAAACATCTGAATTCTTTCCAACATGAGATTTTTCTAGGGAATCAACTCCATGGGTTTCCTTTTTGTTTCCCTAATATAAAGTACTTATTTCTTATGTAATGCATAACATGTTTTATAAGAAAGATGATGGTGACAGACACCTTCAACATCTCTAAAACTGTATGTCACAAATCACAACAGGAAAATCAAATGACTAATATTTAAAGCATGACATACAGTCATGACAAACTGAAATACAAAGGAAGTCTATTGTACAAAAAAAGCAAACTATTTTGGATTTTCTTTTTAAATTAAATGCCTTTTTTTAGTGCAAGAGAAGTTAATAAAGACATAACTAGTGGCTTAACACAATAAAAAAGGACTTCGTGCCTACTTTATATTTCTGGGTTTGGGGGATTTTTTATTTTGAAACATTTTCCTTTTAAAACAAACCCTAAACTTTTATTCTGCCAATTAGTATTGGCACTAGCTATATTGGAAAACACACTTCATAAAGTCACATCTTTAAGATAAGTATTCTTACTGATTTTATTTAAAGCATTGTAAAAGAAAAGTACATATTTGCTAAAAAGCAATGTAATCCCCAAAGTAGAAGCATTAGGCCCTGTTGGTTTCAAATGACTAACATTTTAATATATACTAGCTTAATAAATTAAGAATTATTTGCTACTTATTTTAAAGGACAACCACTTTTTATTTAAAGAACTATGAGGTACATGCTTCACTGTAAGCAATCTTTCCAGTACCATTCCCTTTTCAGAACACAGGAGACTTCTAAAGCCCTCTAGACTTAGAAGATTAGCCCACAAGAATCCCTATATTCCATATGATTTCTATATTAGGAAAACCTGGCCAGAAGTTTTAAAAATAAAACTGTACCAGCAAAGCTGTGCAGGAGAGCTGATAAAAGAAGCATGTGTCCATGTTCACAGCCTACCCCACTGTCGCTGTGAGGAAATATCTATCTAGACTATTCAAGGGTAAACTCATCTCCGGCATTTTGACCAAATAATTCTTACAATGAATTTAGTACAAGGATCTAAGTCAGGCAAGAAATTAATGTTCCAATCATGTATACATCTTCCCCTGAAGGAGATTATAGGCAATTAAAGAGGATGGTTTAAGTGTAGTATCCAAGTTCTTTGACAGCTTCATCACGTAAAGGAGTCCAGTGTGAAGTTTCTTAATCCTAGAGTGTCCTTGATGCTTCTTGGTGTCAAGTATTCATTCTTCTATTTCAAAATCTTTGGAAGACAGCCCTCCCACTACCTTAAACATGTGAAAAGCAGTATGGGATAAATAAATCTTTTTATTATTATATTATTGTTGAATTGCTGAAGGAGAAAATACTGAGGGAGAGGGGAGGCAGAAGCCCTTATCTCTTCTGTTACAGGATTTTCTCACTCTCTGAGATTGCTCAATGTGGCACAAATGGATTTAGCCTTCACAGAGTTTATGAAACTGGGACAGTATGGGAAGAGAACTTCTTTGTTAAAGAGAAGCTATTTCAGGGTTTCCAGAGATCAAGGCTGACTCAGGAACCCATACCAATTCTCCCAGGAGAATGAACAGGTAAATATTAACAAAGTTTATGTCCACACAAGAAAAAAAAAAAAAAAAAAAAAAAAAAAAAAAAAGTAAGTTCCAGTCTTTTCAGATGTATTCTTTTTCTTTTGGCATTTAAAAAATGCTCTCATTTCCTCACTGTGCTGCTGCTTTTTACATGCCTGCATAAGCAGAAACTCTTATGCATCAAAATCTTGCCATGAATGGAAAGTGCCCTCAAACATTCTCACAGGACTTCTTTCGACCTAAATTGGCCTTTCAAACACAACAGCATTGCTTCAGAAGACTTGGCTTATCCATTCAGTGACTGTGCTGGCTGGGATCTCTAACTCATTGGGAATAGAGAATCTGCTCCAGTTTGGGAGCCAACTGCTGGTGTAACACTGACAGATGCAGGACCCATATGCCCAGGTCTGGGTAGGATGCCTGTATCACTGGCATCTGGATGTCAGCTTTCCTTTTCTGGCTCTACTTCTGGCTTTGCTGATAAACCCGATGGTGTGTCTGTCTGTTGTGGGTCAGCCTGCTGCTGCCCTGTAGTCATGTTTTGTGGATTACTCGGTGGTTCCTCTCTATTAAGAAGTACTATCTGAGCATAGTATGTATTCCTTCATGCTTTCATAGACCACTACACATCTAATTCCAGTATTTCTACTGTTCCTGGTGATTTCAGCATAGATGATTAAATCTTGCAGGTGCAGCAAATCTGTAGAATGTGTAAATGTTCATTTCCTGTCTAGTGGCTAGGAAGTTATGCTGATACCATCCATAACTTTTTAATCCTAAACAACTTTTTATTGCTAGATATACTGCCTGGAATTGCAAGTGTAAGATTTGAATGACCAGAAAGACATTTTTATGAGGAGGAAAACACATATAATTCAAATGCTCTTTAATACTAAAAACAAACAAACAAACAAACAAAACCTATGTAAAAATTTTACAAAATACTATCGACACTTACTTAGATATTTGCATGTGTCACCCTAGCAGACACATTCATGAAAATAAAAGAAATAAAATGTCCCTTAATAAAATTCTGTGCTCTGTTCTTGCTACTGTTCTTTAGTTGCTTTGAAAAAGAGACTTTTTAATCTCTTGAGAAAAGTATTGATCTAAGTACTTTTGAACAAACATTGGTAATACCCAAAAATTAATAAATATCAACCATTCCTTAGGAAAGAAATAGGAACTTTCTGTTTAAATTTGGAGTCTACCAAAACCAGAGCCTGTCCATGAGCGAGGTCACTGAATCTCATTCTAGAACAAGGCTTAATGGTATCTGCACTCCTATATCCAGCAATAGCAGCTACAAGCACTTCATGCCAAGCCTCCTACATGTAGATAATTTATACTCTCATCAGGAATAATCTATTTGGGAGTTTGGGGAACTTTTGTGGAATGAAAGCCAAATGCTGCTAATTGGCCTTGGCAAACACTGGAAGTGTGGGGGGCAGTACAAAGCCAGCAACCTAAATGTGCAAGGACTAGTCATGCAGCAACTCTTTTCCTCTCCCACAGCATGTGCACAGCCTTACATAGTCCAAAATGCAGCCTAAAATGCAAATGTGTGGAATCTTAAGTAGACACAAATAAGAATCCCTACAATGGCCTCAATGCAATGTCAGTGACAAGAGCAAGGCTTTTCTCCAGAAAGGTGTATTATCTCCTGCTAGCCAGCTGACATACAGGTCCAATCTTTCACAGGCACAGCTTTAAGAGCCTACAACTAGGTGTTTAACTAAAATACTCTATTTTTTTTTTTTTGTGCCAGCTGCAAAATTTAACAATAACTACAAGATATTAAATGCAGAAATTGTTTTTCATTTTGAGAATATTAAGCTTGGGTTTATAATAAACAGAACAAAGTATTTTTTTTCTTGCTTTGACAGACTAATACAACATTATATCCCTGAAAATTTGAACTGCTTTATAGCTTCTTATATACATTATGAAAAATATTATTTATGTTTAGAATATATAATACTTTTTCTTCAAAGGGAGGATCATATTAAGCATTTGATTCTGCTTGACTACATATTTTGTAAAGGATGAAAACCACTGCCTTGTACATGTACGTTTCAGACATGTAAATAGAAAAATTGTTTGAGAAAGAAGAAAAAAAGAGACAAGTTAAGCAGGAAAGTCTTTCAATGATACTTATTCAAGTCCCAAACATTTTGTTCTTAGAATTAACAGAAGGCTTACTCTTATTTTCAGAATTGCCTGCTGACCATATACTGTCCATAATTAAAGCTTGAAATTCTAAACCATAACAGAAATACATTATTATGTAAAAATTTGGTTGCTTTGAGTACTGAGACACTGAGTCCAGACTTTCATTTTAAATCTCACCTGTAAAAGACCTTCTTTGAGAATGTAGAGAAGAAATTTGAGATTCTCTACTACCTATCTGTTACATATCAGGGCTCCACTAAAACTCTAGCTTTGTTTCATTCATTTTCAACAAAATTAACACTCGTTTTCATGCTGTGGACTAAGAAGCATTTGCTGTTAGCCTGAAGAAAGCTGACGAGTCCCATACAGGTAGTGTGTCCATTCAAATCTTCTCCCTGATGTTATTTTTGGAATACCAAGAAGCCAAGTGACTCTTATCAACGGGCTAGGAGATAGCTCCTACAGGTAAGGTGTCCTCTATAACAACTGTTCTCTACCGTAGGACTCTCTTGTATCGTGAGAAGGACTTCTTAACTCCAGACTCATAACATACACTCACCACAGATTTTTTCCTTCTCCTTAAAGTAGGCATTAAAGGCAGCTAATCCACCACCTCTATGCTAAAAAATCCAAAAGACAGAAATCATAATAGTTAAAATCTTTATGTTGAGCAGAAGACACTGATGCCTTAAGGTTTAGATTTCATGTTTTTTCATATTGTGTGTTGCCTAGAGGTGTAGTTCTGAGCCTCATGTAAAGTGCTAGTAACCTCTCTTCACAGAGTAGGTAGACAAAACAAATCCTTTTCCTGCTGAGGACCAAAGACAACTTTCAGCCCAACAGCACAAACAACTGTGAACTAAAGAGAGAAAACAAGAAGGATGAGACCTCAGAATCTGAAGCTGTAATTGGACAAATAAACCCCAATATGCAAATGGACCAAAACTTATAAAAATGTAAGATCTCGTGACCAGTCAGCCATTTTGTGACCATTCTTAGTCCACTCAGGTTGTAGCCCTGGTCAGGCTCCTGTCCTACCCAAGGTCGATCCTGGAGGCCTTTCAATAAATACCTACTTTAGGTCTGGCCAGTCTCTGTTTCAGGCCAGCCTTCCCAAGGCATCAATACAATTGAAGGGAAGAACAGAATAACAAGCCAGTGATACACACTTTAAATCACTAGCCATAATAAATATGTAGGATGCATATTACAATTTACAATACATTAAATCAAACCTGAATTCTGTGAGACTATCAAAGAGATATAGTTGTACAGCCATCTAAAATGGTACATATCTAAATAGGAATCTCCTTAAAATGTAAGAAATGTAAAAGGAGAAAATTCATTGTCTAAGTGCTGTGCATAATTCACTAAGAAAGTCCAGCCCCAATTTGCAGCTTTTGTGACTATTATGTTTCTGTGTGCGTGTGTGTGTGCCTGAATGTGATACCATGTAATTACACATAACTACTTCACTTGTGGAAATGTTATCTTTCTTCTCATAGACCCTTCTTTAATTTCTGTACAGATAGAAATTCGAATACAATGACTTTTTAGCAGCAACTAATAGAAATAACAATTCAATCAACTTTTGAGATAATATACTTCAGAACAGAGAGTATGCTCTACAAGCCCGACTCATTTATTTTAACAATATTTGTATTCCCTTAAATGCTATGTACTTAAAAGTCTGTAAAGGTGGCTGCACTTTCCAAGTAAATCCAGGAAGTATAGAACGAAATCTGCAGGTTTTATAGCATTGGGGAAGTTTGAACACATAGGTTCCATGTCAACATTTAATTTTCTATTTATTTATGCCTCACAGTTGGAAACAAACAAACAAGAAAAAACCAAAAAGTGACTAGCAGATACCTGATATGATGAAATAACTCAGAGTTAAAAGCAGCCTTAAACAATAGCATTCACATGAATCTCAGCTGTCCGTGATCCATTTAAGGGTTTTCTATATGCAGACTAAAACCCTACCCTTTCCCAGCTCCCTGGTAAAAGGAAGGCAGAGAGTGCTGCCCTTCATATCCATTGCAGAGGAGTATGAATGATTAAGGCCTATTTCTAGTGTTTGATTTTTTATAAGACCTGAAATGAGAAATATTTGAAATCTTTGAAACTGTCATCATTGTTTTCAAAAAAGTGAAGAAAATATCAGTTAACTTGCCCAGCATGGCCATGAAATATACTTTTCCCCATTTTTATTTATTTCTATAAAATCAACACTTTTCTTTTCTTGATGAATGCTGTGATTGAAAAAAAAAAAAGAAAAAAGTTTTCTGAAACAAGGACACTTACTGCCTTCACCTGTATCTTTACAAACACCATAGAAGGTATAATTCTTCCTGGTGAACCCACATATTAGTTTATGCTGTCTATACTTTTCAAGTCACCTTACTTCAAAGAAATATAGGGCAAACCCCCAAATCATAGCTGAATGCAGACTCCATTATAGTTCTGTTGATGTACCTGAAGAAAAAAATTCTCCTTCACCTTCTACAGGCTGCAGAAACTCCTCCATTTCTTTTAATGACCTATTCCCTCTGTTTGATTCAATACAGCCCACTGGCTATGGAAATGACAACACTCAGCAGGTGACAACAAAATGGTCAACAAACAGGGCAGAGATATGTCATTTTCTTCAAATAGTTTCTCAGGAATTAAATGACACACCACTGTATGTGTACATGTCCTGCTCAGATCAAATTTTTTTTATTAAATGAAACTGCACGCTTCTATATATATAGTTTCCATATGAAATGTGGGTTTAAGCATACTGCTTCAAGCTCCAATTGCAAAACAATTTGCTGTTTCCCACACCTCCCCAGTCTCCTTTTAGCATATAACCCCTTGGGCAGCAAGTGCTCGGATGCTGTACCTTTGCCATAACTCCAGATTGAAAGCCCTGCCCTTATGGAGTCAATCTGATGCATTTGCTATGACTGGGACAAATTGGAGTATGCAAATTAGCACCTTTTGAGTCTCCTGAACCCAGGAAATTCTCTTGCTACGTGTTCCAGCTAATGGACCTGAGATGTCCTTTGTAACAGTGCTGTCTGTGCAACTCCTTTAACCTTTTCAGATTCTGATCTAGCCTTTGTTCCTAGCCCTTTTTAGAATCATGCAATGTATCAAGTTAACCTCTGTTATAATTTAAACTGGTGTAACACCAGAGCCATATCATAGCATGCAGTGGCATTTACACATGTTAAAAGTGCAAAAGAGCATCCAACAGTGAATAGAGGCCCACAACATTAAAATTTCTGAGAGCTTTTTCTGCTTACGTTCAGCTACAAATACTATCTTTACTCCGAAATCCTTAAACTAGTACAAAATTAACAACTACATTTCTAAATTTCTAAATAAATTAACATCAAGGTTAATTTTGAGTTTGCCCTTTCATGACAAGAGTATGATCTTCTGAGAAAACTGTCAACCTGCAGAGGTACTTGAGGACCGATTGCTGATCAAACACAAACAGATTCCTAGGTAGATTTTATAGAAATCTGCAGAAAGAAGCAGAAAGATGAACTAGCATTATCCTCAAATCATAAAGGGAAAGCTGCTACTGGAGATGCCTTGTCCCTGGAAATCTTTTCTTACCAGAGTCCTATGACTCTTTTCCACAACATTTCAGCATTTACACTGACTTCCTGCCTTTAAACTGTGTTTGGGTGTGGTTGAACAGTTAATAAACACACATTTCATGTCACCCCAAATTACTACTTCCAAGTAGAGTGTGTGCCTATCTTTCCTCAGCACAGTATTTAGTATGCTGATATTCTCCTTTCTTGCTGGTTTTTTTGGGTGGGTGTTTGTTTGTTTGTTTGGTTTTTTTTTTGGGGGGTGGGGGGGGGGGGGGTTTTTGTTTTTTTAAGATTTTGTTCCTAATTTAATATTCTTTGGTCCTGTCCACTTAGAATTGTATCTTCTCTTGCAAGTTATACTTTCATCAGGATATATACAATCTCTTACATCATAAATCCATCATTGTTCAGTTTATACTGAGGCATGACAGCATCCCATTCATTACTATTTTATCTCTGTTTTGGAATTACTAAGTTGAACTGTATAATAATCAACTATTCTAGAGAAAATATGGTCACATACTAAATTCTTTTGATTTTGGATAGAGATGCAGATTAAATAAATGCCTTTCTTTCTCCCCTTTGTACAGTTTCTGGACTGCATTTTGTTGAGAGCATTTGGTGATCCCTTTGGTTTTGTACCCAAACTCTCTGGATGCCACTTAATGTCAGGAAGAAAACTCATAAATACAGGCTGTACTTGACAGTTAGGAGGCTCAGATTCAAAATTTAAGTACACAAAGTAGAGTCAATATATAGACAGAAATCATTCCCCCATAGAACTTTTATATGATCTCCAAACCTTCAGTTCTGACTTGCTGTGTACTTCCTCTGTTTCATTGCATTTATGCACAACTCTTTGCCAATTGCTTTGCTGTGTGGTTTGATCAGTAACAACTATTTCCTCTTAATTAGTCTATTTAATTTCCACTTTATTTTTGGCTACTTATGCATAACTTAACCTCTACTTCATCCCAAAAATTTTTACTTTCAGACAGCACAGATCTATGCTCTCCAACATACCCTAAGTTTTGTCAGCCTTTTTACATTTTCCTCTTTTCATCTGCCTTTGACACATGCTAACAGATGTCAGTCAGTAGTCTACCCCTTTAACCCAATGCAGACAAGAAGCTGAACAGTCTTCTTCATTCTCAGAAAGTGTACCACTGACATCATCATTAGCAATTGCCCTTCACAAATTTCCAAGCCAGTAGAAGTCTTTTCTCCTGACACCTTTTACAGCCTGGAAAAATCCTCCATCAGTAGTACCATCTGCTGCTTCCTCACCTTTAGTCTTGTGTCACCATTTCTGTGTTGACTAGTGTTATACAGAGAGAACCTCAGTAAGTAATACTCAGAATGACTGAAAATAGTAAATAATAAGATAAATTTTCTCCCTAATATTTTATAGCACTCCAACACTTTCCTGTGTCTTTTCCCACTTTTTAAATTTTCTTGTCAGATGGGACTCCCTTATAATAATTCAAATATTGGAAAAAATGAGACTTCCACTCAGATGTAGCCTAGCCAGACAACTTCTTTTTTTTTTTCTATTGCATCCATCTAATGAAAACACAACAAAGTTTTACAAAACATTTGTGTGGGAAGAAAAATTTTATAACTTTGTATCTCATTCACTTATGATTATGCATAATAATCAAAATCAGTGCTTGACTGATTTTAATACCTAACTAACAATGGGATTACAAGGCAAAGTATTGGAACTTTTTTCCCTTCAGGAGAAAGTTCTGTTTCTCCACTACACTGTTAATTATGTGCAACACTTGTACCATCCATAATTGTTCACTACTGCAAAAATGTAAATAACTTGCTCTGTTTACTGTTCTCTAATTTGCCTTAACAAAACATTTTCCCAAATTTTGCCCAGTCTAAACTGGTTGCATGCTTAACACACATATTTACAATGTATGAAGACCTTTACCCACATAGTCTCCAGCAAAACAATTTTTTAAAAATGAATAGTGTAATTGTCTTATTATATCCTAACCTAGTTATTACGGATTAATAGCAACATCTTCAAAATTGATTTAATACTGTAGTGAAAATGTAGAGTGAATTCTTTCCAACTTTTGTCTAGAAAGCTTGATAAGATACCATTGTTCTAAAAAGTATGCCCATAATTCTACAAAAATAGTGCCAGAAATTCAGGACAAGACCCATTTGGACAACAGAAAAATGGTATAAGAGTTTCCTTCAAGTCTGATCTTTCATTCTACACCTTCTGTATTTGATAACGTTGAATTACAAACGGGATGATAAAACTGCATTAACTTGAGGAGTATGTGAAAACATTTTCCTGATAACAACTTCCAATTTTTCTGGCTGAAGATGGGAAAAAGCCTTTTATTTTGTAACTATTGAGATATTAACAATTTTTGTTTGCATTCAGTTGATCATTCATGTGACCCTGAGTACTTCTGAGAGTCTGACAAATATAGTTCAATCTGTTATTTGCAGCTATTACACAGCTCGAAGAGTTGGATGGAATCAGCCCCTTGTGCACAATTGTAGGTATCTACTTGAAGTTTTACTTCAGTTAATCAGCCCCTTGTGCACAATTGAAGGTATCTACTTGAAGTTTTACTTCAGTTTAGTAACGCAGGTGGATGGGGTACTAGCTACCTGCAAACAAAAGAGTGCTCACTTGGAGTGAAGAAACATTAATTTTCCTCTTTTCTGAGAAATTTAAGCTTATCTGACATGCTCCAGAAAACAAACCAATGACTCAGCTACTCCTTATGGTACTAGCGTCACCTGAAATGATTCACTAGAAACCACAGAAATTGTATTCATCTGCATATTTACCTCACAATTTATAAAGATCCCTCTTTGAAGCACAGTAGTATACTAAATCGACAAACAAGTTATATTTGTACAGTTTCATGTTAGTCTTATTATTACAGTGTTGGATACATTAATGAAAATATTTTTTAATAAAATCAAACTATTAGGATGAGAGGCATTATTCAATTGTTCACAAGGCTAGCAGTTCATGAGGTTTTTTTACATCCATAGGATGTGAGTGGTTTACATATTTGTTGACTTTAAATAAAGAAAAGCTAAAATAACAACAATGGGATTAATAGGCCATGGTTTTTCTATAGGATGAAGGTAAAGAGACAAATCTTCCATGAAGTTCCATCCACCATCAGAGACTTCCAGTGGAGTGAAAACCATGTAAACCAAGTCTGCCTTTCGTGCATGGAAAGTCTGGGACTACTGCATGGGGTAAAGCCAAATTGCAGCACTTGAGCCATTTGTAGCTTCCAAGCAGCTCAGATTCTGCTCCCATTCTAGGCGACATTCCATGATCAAGGCTGTGGTGATACAGAGGTTTGTTTCTAGGAAGTAAAACAAGGGCTTAAAGGCTTTGCGCATATTTCAGATTACTTTGTTGGGTAATCTTGGACACAACTGGACATCCACTACAGGTATCCTCTCTAGACTATCAACCAATTCATTCAAGCTAAGTGGTTTGTAGTTTGTGACTTTCGACTCAATGAAGAATACAACCTTTTGGGTCAGATTGTTTTCATTGAGGTTGTTTTTCCTTGGATCATAATGGGAACCTGATTTTTCTTCTCTCATTGAATCTGATACTGCAATTACAGAGACTTTTTTCACCACAAAATAGTTAATGGGTGAGAAAGGTACAACACAAAGTAAAAGGGAAATGCACGTCTCATAAAATTTCAAAGATAACATTCAACAAGCCTTACGAAAAGCTTCTAGGAAGGTAGGTGGGGACCTTTATGGAACAGAGGAGAATTCAGTAATTGTCATGCACTTGTAAATCATGGATGCAAAACAGATCTTGCTATGGGAATAAATGAGATTGGTAGTTGTTTTTTTCTCTATCTAGTTCAGTAGTTCAATTCTATCAAATCTATCAAAACTATCTAATGTGCAATAACTTTAGGGACATAGCAGAAATTAACTATGGTCTTCCAGTTAGTTTGATTTTGGATTATGTTTGGTTTGTTTCTTTTTGTTTGTGTTTTGAAACATGAAATCTACATCCTAACAGTTGTTCATACCAGCGCTCACAATTGAACATGCCCACAAAAAGGAGAAAAGGATACACTTTCCATTGCACTGACACTTCAGTATCCATCCAATATAAGGATTTCTTCACACAAAATGAGGTAGGACGGTATAGATATTCTAAGACAACTAGTGTCTAAGTTATTGTGTATGTAATCTGTACATAATACTATATGAAAATGTTAAAGTTTCTTAACAGTTGAATAGGCACTGCTGAGGCAAAGGATGCAATTAATGAAAGTTATCACTCTTGTATGCAGAAATACAAAATACGTACTGCTCACTACAGTTCAGATACACACTCCTATTATTACTACTCATACCATCTTTCCATCTTAGCCTGACTTTAAAACTATTCCGTTTTGATTGATTCCAAATATTTAGTCTTTAAAAAGGCACTGGTGCTTTTAAAGGAAGAAACATATATTTTCAAAATATTAAATTTTATTTAAAAATAATGTACATTATACTTTTAATTGTTTTGTAGTTCAGAATGTAAGGTGTGTTCTTTTTTGTTCAAGAATTTTAAAAGCAACTAATTTAAATATGCAAAATTATCTTGAGTTGTTCATACGTGAACTTAAAAGCCATGCAACACAGGAAAATTAAGTAATTATGCCTCCAAGTTATTTACTGCAATTAAGCTCATTTATCATATGCAAATTAGTGCAAACTGGTCTCATTAGTTACTAAATTACTCAATATGAGCTGAACAATGTAGCACTCCAGTTTGTAATGAAAAATCCCTGTAGAGGCAAGCAGTATCAATTAAGCTAATTTGCATATGCAAATATATTCACTAACTTTCCCTTTTCTCTATATTTAGTTCTACATTTCCTGATCATTCCTGATTATGAGAAGGCTATGGGGTTACTGACCCTTTTCCACACCTTCTCAATAGCAATGAAGTCACAAAAAATCCAGAGGTCCTGAAAAATTGATAAAAATCTTGCAGATTTTTACAACCAATTTAAGCCAAATTTTTAATAGTAGGTACCAGAAATAAATTTTTACTGGATTTAGTTGATAGACAGATATATATACAGAAATATAAACCAAAAGATATCGATTCTCGTTAGAACACCATTTTTCAGAAGAAAAAGAATGTACAAGACAAGAAAAGCAAAGCCCATAATTTAGAAAATCAAAAATCTTGTCAAAGATTAATTAACATATTGCCATTATCTACTTTTCTCCTCCACTACTCTACTATTCATAATTCAGGTGATTTTACTTGGAAACATTTAAAAGACATTACACTGACATAAAGATTCTGATGTAATAGTGTTTGAGCAATGATCTTTTGTGGTGTCTTTTTTTCCACAAGCACAGAGTGGATAGTGCCTTTGGCTTCAAACCTACCACAGGGAATCTCTTCAGCATGATATCCAGCAATCAGCTGTGGCTTGGAGATTTTTCGACATAGAATCATACAATTTTAGACTGATTTGGATTAAAAGGGTCTGTAAAGATCACCTAGCTCCAACACCCCTGACATGGGCAAGGAACCTTCCACTAGACCAGGTTGCTCAGAGCCCCATCCAACCTGGCCTTGAGCACTTCCAGGGATGAGGCAGCCACAGCTTCTCTGGGCAACTTGTGCCAGTGCCTTACCACCCTCATGAGAATGTGCAAGAGTGTTGAACTTCATATGTGAGAAAAGTATAAGCCTCTTTGTATATTTAGTTGAGCATTACCCAAATGAAGCCCTTTAAAAGCATTAAATTTCCTTTTATCTGGGATTTTATTCAATTTTTTATCTCTGAATTTATCTAGAGGTAATAGTGCACTGATTTTTTTGGAGTTGATGAGGTCTGCTATTAACAGACCAGAATTAACTGTATAATCCCTGGGCACAAATGCTCTCTCAGATCAAAATCAAAAACTTTTTAAATTTCATTTTTCTCATGATGGGTAGAGTTCTACTTTTCTATTTTCTGCACTTAACTGCATATGGGAGAAAACCTTTAGTACCTGTATTAGTCATCAATTAAGCAGTATTTAAATACTTAATTCCCTAATAACAAAAAAAAAAAAGTCATGAATAAAGACATTCTTCAGTCAATGATGACAAAGCATTATATGTAAATACATGTATTTAATATGTATGGACATGACCAATGTATATAATATATACCTAGACATGTATATAATGTATACCTGCTTGTAGACTCAAAATGTAAAAAATATCACAAGATGTACCTCCATTTCTGGTTTTGTAATGTCATTTTAAATAAACTATATCTACTCTTTAAAAATCTACTGTGTTATGCATATTTGTCTATCAATAAATATTGAAGTATCAAAATATTTTAAAAGTTTAGAGAGGCTCCTTAATTTCTGATCTTACACTTAACCCAGTCTTCAAAATGTTAATACCAAAAGGGATTACACAAACTATTAATTCAAATTCTTCAGACAGCAGACTCTGAAATCAAAATCCCCAAGGTATAATCAAGGTTGTTTACTTCACTTGCAAACAATACTTATCATGATACTTATTTGAAAATAATTTCAAATTAAAACCACAGAAATTTTTCTGTGTTTCAAATTGTGTTTCAAATTTCTGTGAGTAGCAAACTAAGTGAGAATGTCTTAGAACTGTATTCCACCACAGAGTCTGCCCAATTGTTGTTTTAAAAATCATCTTGTCTTCTGGTGATTATATTTCTACCTATCAGACCACAAGGCAGTACTTTGAAGTTCATTCTGGTCTGTTTAGAAGAGGTGCATTTGAATGCATGACCCAGGTTTTCCTCAAGAAGGGTTGATTGCTCTGCTAAAAAAAGACAAAATCTTAACATCTCATGATGAACCTGTCACCACTGTCAATTCATATTGTCCTTTATCCATCATCAACAGCCTATCACGCAAATATCAGAGTGGAAATTCCTATTATCAACTGAGAGATTCATGGGAGTACTTTGATAAAAGCATTATCTTTGAAAAGGCCACACCTCAACAGATATTTAATACCAGGCTGATGGTAATTTTGATTTAAAATTTTCAGATTTCAGTACAAGTGTAATAGAGGGTTTTTTAGTAGTAGTAGTAAGATGAAGTTATATTCTGAAAACACCCTAATTTGCCTCAAATAAATTTGAAAAAAACAAGCCCCCCTACCCCCCCAAAAAAAACCCACAAAAAGAATCCTAACAACCCATAAGAGCAATCTAGTTAAAACAAGTATAAAAGTCATTAATTGTTTTAATACACAGTAATTGAAAAACTCAAATAACAAGTACTTTTCAAAGTGACCATCCTAGTTTTTTTCATTTTTATCCATAAGAGTCACACTTGATACCTAAACAGTGTAAATAAATCAGTCTCAATGAGGTTTTATTTACATATGAGTTATAAATAATATTTTAAAACACACCTTTAGGATATATGATACATTTACACACTCAACATACTGACAAATGACATAAACTGAAATATCACAAAACTGCTAGTTCTTAATTTTTTTCCACATGTATGAGACAGTATAGCAGTGTTCCCACCTAACATGCAAATACAGTACTGTAGATACTGGTGCAGATCTCTGACACAATAACTACAACAAAAGTATTTGCTTACAGAATCGAAAGCTTGACCTAGACCTCTGCCAAGAGTGCACAATTAAGCAAATAATTTCATTAATGATTCTTGCTCCAAAGAGAAATTAATTCTACTAGTTAATTTAATGTTTTCCTAAAATCATCTTTGCTGCTATTTTGCTTTTAGTTACTTTATAAAGATGTGAAAATTCTGACATTATCTATAGTGCTTTTGAATACCACAGCTGAGTTAGTACAGAGAGATAGCTCTCAATCATTTCAAATTAAGTGGAATATTTCTCATGATAATATCCTAATTTACCTCTCTCACACCTCTAAAAAGATACACCAGACAATATATTTGCATTGAGAAGCTGTGTACATTGCTAAATAAGAGCAGTTATTCAGTGCCACACTTGGAAAAGAATGTGGGATTTATTTCCATAGTGCTGGGTTTGCCTTACTGCAAAGCACATCACATTTTCTTCTTAATTGCTTGTACTCCATGTTTGATCACTTCAACCTAAGAAAGTTTGTAATAACCCTGGAAAAATAAATCATGCCCAAGAATGTTTCCATCAGGTCATTGTTTTTCGGTAGAGTCTTCCTGGAATACGACGACTTGTGTCATGTGACAAACTTGTTTGACAAATATCAGACCAGTTTTCAGCCCACAGCTAAGGACACCTATGAGGCATGCTTCTATTCATTTCTTAATCTTTGCAAATTTCCCCAGATTTGTGATATATAATTGTGACAACTGGGATATCATGGAGAAAAGCAGTGCTCATAAACCAAAGTGGGGGAAAAACCCCCCAAACCTAAAATGATACATGACATAAGACAAATCACCAACACAAAATACTAGTTTGTACACACATTCACACAAATACATAAGGGCACTCTGCAAGCAAACACCTACTGCACAATTCTAAACAACAAAATATTGTTCTTCAGCTAAAATAACACTTGCCTTCCCTCTCATTAACAGTATCCCAATTATGGACTCTCAAAACTGAAGAAATATGAGCACAAAAAAAATCTCACCGATACAAATGCTGACAACAATACTATTCAAATCATCACCAGAAATATGACTAGGCAGATATTTTGATTTTTCTTGGAAAAATCATTTTTTTTACCTGTAAAATATGACTTCCCAAGTGTGATTCAAATACTTCAATGGCAAGGGCACTGGGACTTCTCCTGCGCTGGGCACCTATAACTGAATAAAAAACAGTTATGTTGTAAGATCTACACATTCATTTCTCAGGCATCCTCATCACTGACATTAACTCTTTAAATTTTTTGCATCTTAATACACCAGTGTTAATTTAAATTTTGCCTTCTACACAGTATATAAATTTGGTAATTTAATATGTAATTTACAACTCAAATTTGTAGGATAAAAAAAGCATTTTTAAAAACCAATCTATTTAAATGTCCAATGAATCTGGAAATTACTTGTTTGTTCAGATATACCTCAAAATCCCTGTAGGTTTACGGTGATGAAAGCATGCACAGTTTAGTGAAAAATACTATTGAAAAAGAGGCTATACATATTGCAAATGTTTTGAAATGTGGGGATAAGAGCTAAATATTACTCATGAATTAGGAAGTTTATTCTACTAGTTTATCTGAACATGTTATTGTTTGAAACTGAAATGAAATAAACACAACATTAAAAGGCCAACATTTGTAAATACATCTAGTATTGAAATCAATGTTCTCCTCAGTGCAGAGAAGTATTTTAGTATCCCAGATATCCATCCATATTAGTTGCTGGAATAGGTACTTGAAACTTCAGCTTCTAAATTATATATTTTAAAAGTACAAAGTGAGTAATAGGTACATATGCATCAAAGGCAGCAAAAACTACAAAAAAAAAAAAAAAAAAAAAAAAAGAGAAATCACAAAACTAATAGTCTGTTAAACTCTATATGCCAGGAATACAAAGCTAGAAATTAAGTCTGCATATAACCAAATGTAGACATCTACTGTGAGCTGAGGTTTCCTCTTAGGCCTAGGCCTGACCCACATTGTCAGAGAAAGCCAGAGCAGAGAAAAGATGGCACAGGGCTGCAGGAAGATTCCTTTCCTGACTTTGTGACAAAACCAGGCATATCCATAGTGAAGAGAACAGGCAAAGTTCATTTTGCACCTTCTAAAGCATTTTACAAAAGCATTTACATTCCAAGATCCTGATGAGAGACTAATGCCTCTGAAACCATCACAGCACTAGTCCATCTTCACGTATTGCTGTCTTTACAGTGTATGATAAGAAAAATGAAATATCAAGGATCCACTAAAACAAGCAGAATGAATGACTGCCATTACTGAACTGGCCAATTTAACACCAACAGAAACAAAATATGGAGCAACAATTTCTGAGTCTTCTATGGTGCTGGCTGCCAAACATGATATCAGTAGGAAAAGATAAATGCCAAGTAATGATAGTCATATTGACCTGAAAATGTAATATCATTTCTTATTGATGTTTCATGTAATTTCCTTGCAGGAAATTCTAAGCTATTTATACTGGGCAAACAGGTGGCTTCATTGCTAATAGATTCAGGCCATAGCTCATAATTACAAATGGAGACTGCTGTAGAGCTGGTATTTTTTAAGTCCTCCTCTTTTCTCATATTCAAGGACATAGACACTAACATCATGAAAGAGAAATCTTCAAGATTATTTCTTAGAAAAACTTTACCTTTAGTTGTGGGACTAAAGAAAATATATAAAACAGTAAAGATTTTCAGTATTCTGATTACAATTGCTATCAGCACGATGCTTTGTACCGTTACTAAATTTATAATCTATCAGAAGCAAAAAAAAGAAAATTAAGTTTTGGCCTGCTAGACATTGCTTCACGGTAGTGTCCATAAGAGCATTGTGAAGACCAAAAAATCACCCAACCTGTAAACCTGCAACACCTCCCTGAAATCCTTCAGGTCCCTTCCTTCATCCATCTAGTCTGTGTCATATTTTCCACATATTGTCTGAGCACACCACCATTACCTTCCAATTAATTTTCTGTTTTGTTCCCATATCCTTACGTTACCATCCTCTACCATTTTAAAAGTGTATCCATTACTTATTGAATCCAATGCTATGATGTCAATTGCAGGGCTTTTAGCATTTAAGTGTCATAAATTGAATGAAGTGTCTGAAGTCAGTGCAACACCCTTTAAAACAGTGTCTTGAACCTTAAATGACACTTATAAGTAAGTCATCTGTCCTTCACAACTGGGACCATCAGGCATACACCTTAAATGAAAACACTTTAAGGTCAGTGAGCTAACTAGAAAACAAGAGAGGGTCAGATCTTAGCTTTAAAATTTGTCAGTTAAATCCTCTATTGATGACTGCATACTTGGGGCTAGTATGCAGACAAATATCTTGTAGTACTTTCATGCCATTCAGTTCACTGACATTTTTATAGCACTAGAACTCTTGGATTTGTGTGTCTTGCACTTAGGTGATGACTAATTTTACAACCACGATAATAGGTTACACGGAAAACTATTATGTTTCTGGTAGCCATGCTGCAATAGTTTTTTGGTAATTGAATAAATATTAAATATGCACCTTATTTAATGCATTTCCATAACTATTAATCTTCATATTTTGAGGAATGAGACAAGAATATTGAGACAAATATAGAACAGAAACTTAAATTATTTGATCATCTGGATTCATTGTCTTATTATTTTACTTACTTGAGCTTTCAAGTTTTCTTGGTATCTATATGCAGCAGAAGAAATATGCTGTAAGTGCATCTATTGATACCTTTGATACTTTGATACCTTTTATACATTTATACCGCATTGATACCTTTCAGAAATATGGCAATCTCACAGTCCAGTCACAGCACAAAACTTCTTATTTGTATTGAATGAATTGCTGGCATGCCAATAGATGAAAGGAAGACACAGACTGAAACGCTAGGATTGAAAAGCAGGCCCAATGTTATTTTATTCTAAAATTTCAAAACATAAACTATAAATACTGAACTGGCTTCCGTCACACAAGCCACAGCCAGTCATCTAAATCTCTCACCTTGTGGATGGAACCATCAGCAGCCACAGATCAGCCACTCACAGAAAACTTGAAAAGCAAGAGATTTAGCATTTATTTCACAACATCTATAAATCAAAGTAGCTCAGCAACCTTCACAGACCTAAAAGTGTGGATGCACATCTTTTTAAAAAAATGTGGATTCCTGTTTAAATGCAGACTCTCTACCGAAAGAAAATACTGAATGCATGAAATAAATTTCTTCTTTTGAGTTACAAGAAGCAGGGGAAATGAAGATGTGGAAAGGGCTGAAGGATGTGTACCAAACTGCAGAAGGAGTCACAATGGAAACAAGTTCCAAACCCAGGTTAAATTCTTCCAAGCTTCTCCTATTTTAGCAGTAGGAACAAGCATATCTGAATAGATTTTTTCACACATGGTCATATTTTGTACATTTAGTTGACAACGTTTAACGCTTGAATGCACAAATTAATCAAAAAGTTGGCTGAAACAATATTTGTACTAAATATTGACTTTTAATAGTGACAAGAAGATAAAAAGATTGCTTTCACGCGTGCACTTTGTAATGCTGGAGCAGAAGAATCTGTCTTTGAAAGTGTTTTACTTTCCATGGCATTGGACTATGACCTTTACTATCCAAACTGACATGTCTATTCCTGGCATAAGATTATTCCATTAAAAAAAAAATTTAACTGTTCACTAGTTCCTCTTTAAAATTCCTCCCTCAATGACTAATCTGGCTATGCGTAAGGTGAAGGAAGAACCACCTCCCTTTCAGAGTGTCTTGGGGGCAGTCTAAGCATGCTTAATGCAACCTCAAGAACATTTGCAATTGTGCTACAGAAAGGGGGAAGCTGTGGAAAAGAAAAATGTAGACTGTCTATGAAAGATCCCTATGCATTTTGAACAGGAAGGATTTCCTCTTAAACAGAGTTCTTAAGTGTGGGAACACAGACAGACCAAAGACTGATGTTTACTGTGGCTTTCCACTGGTTAAGACAGAGCTCTAATAAAGCACAAGCAGTATTCTTTGATCACTAGGAATGGAAGAACAAAACATGAGCACAATTATCAGTTTCCCCTAAAATCTTCTGTGAGACTTTGCATGACACACCTCAATATAAGCTGCTTTAGTGGAAAGTTTTGGAAAATTCAAACAAAGGGGTTTTAAATTCTGTTGTTTTAATAATAAAAAACTAAACTGAACTTTTTAATGCATTTCCCTTAACCTTTATTTACTCCTAAAAGCTTTTTCTCAACTAAAGTCCTTATATTTTTTATTCAATTTTGTTGATTTTGCTAAGAACTTTTTGTACAGTTGGAAGCAGAGGCGGATATAGGGCCACCACGCTACAACCTTTTAGACAATCTGCTGTCTGAAGAATTATAAAAAAGCAGAGCTCATTTTGAAGAGCTCTAATTATGACTGCTAACAAAGTCAAACTTTAATTAGCAAAGCCTGAGCAGATCTACATAAATATGAAAGTTTATAAACACCCCACCAAAAAAAAAAAAAAAGAAAATTACCAGTTTTATTTGCAAAATATGTAACCATATCAAGCTAGTTGCACAGCAGCTTCACATAGGATTGGCTAATGTTTTTGCCCATAGGTATCAACAAAATTTATGATGATGTCAGAGGGGAGAGCATAAGAAGCGGAGCGGTGTGATGATTGTATGTGCAAAACAGCTCACAGCATGACTGTTGCTATAACCTTTGAAATATTCTTACCCAAAATGTAACTTTTTTCTTTGTTTCAGAGCAGAAAGAAAGATCTATAGAAATGGCAATATTCCTTGGTGTAGAGTAGATCCTAGATGAAAATGTATTTTTTGTGATTTCTATGAACAAATCCAAATGTTCATGAAAGAAAATGGCAGTGAAGGTGGCATTCAAGGTGATTTTACAGGAAGAGGTGCGATCTCATCTTGAAATCTGGGGGCTTTCTGATGAGACATTAATTTGGAAATTTTTAAAAGCTGTGTTTTAGAAAAGACAGAGACGCTGACTACAGAGGATTCAGTCTCAGGGAAGGATGAAGTGTATATCAACATTACACTCCAGTATTTCTGCATGCTAACATTCATAGATGCTTTTTTTAAAAAATAATTACTTCATGTTTAATACCTTGTGATGAATATTTTTTCCCCATTGATTGTTCCTTCACATCCCATTTAAGACTCATTCTAAGTATTGAAAGAAACCTTCAGCAAGAGATAACTCGTCTGCCTAGAAGTTGAGGACATCTAGTATAAAAGATGTATATTCAAATCCTGATCTAAAGTGAGATAAGAGATGAACAGCATGATGTAAGCAGAGATGCCGCCCTCTCATTTAGAAAGGGTATCCAAAGAAATTAAATTATGACACCAGTTACCTCACTGAAAGCCATCACATGATCTAAAAATTAGGTCTCTTATCCACCTTCACAGATGGGAAGAAGAAATAAATCTTAGATGGCACTGCAACATATGTGGAAAGGTATTTATCTTGGTTTAGTAAAGCTATGGGAATCATTAATACTGTGTCATTACCAAAGAAGTATCACAGCAATAAAGTATCAGAACAAATTTGTCACAAAGGACTACATATAAGATGTATAATGCAATTCATGGTATTCAACTTACAAAGCTAACAACACCACTTCAAATCTGTATTTTTGTGTACAAGAATGCCTCATATTCTAGATACCCATCTTCTAGTCACTGGTAAAAAAGCATGAATTCATTACTGGGGAATCCATGGTTGAGAAAGTAAACCTAAACTTTCCACGGAATAACCTATTAGTTGTCAAGAATGAACTGGTTAATTAATGAAAATATTATGTAACACAATTACAGGTGTGCTTTATTATTTTCAGTCATTCATCTCTGAAAAAGTTCCAGAAATTAAAAGAAATTTTAACAAAACTTGCTTTTCAAATTCAAGTTGATTAATACTTTTAAACTTCTTTTTAAATAGCTTTTTTAGGTTCAATAACTTAAATCTGATCAGATTGAAACACCAAAAAAGCAGAAGGTACTATATCACTTGGTAATTGAACTGGAATCATTGGATTTGAAGACATAATATGTCTCTCCCTTGAGAAACATTCAAAATTAATGGAAAAAAGAAACAAGATAAGTGACTGTCATAGTGTAAGTTTTCATCTCTTTTAGGAGCCTGTTCTTTCTCCAATTACCTTCATTGAGTTTATAGGTCTGCTCCTTCCCACAGGATTTGCTTTTTAGGGGTGGGGGTAGGGTGGGTGGGAGGAGGAGAAAAAGTTTATTAAGTTCTAAATATCCCTTTTTTTACCCCCTCTTTTCTGAATTTTTAAAAATTAGAAACCCCAACAATGAAATAATATATTGTGTGTTCTCTCCTTGTAAACTAGCAGTGCTTCTTAAGCAGCACATAGTTGTGCATTTAAGAGTTTATTTCAGAGATTCTTTTTTTTTTGTGTTCACTGTAAAGGATGAAATCTTTGCTGTGCAAGAATTTCCAGTCATCTAAGCAAAAAGAGTTCTTCATCTGTGGCTGGGGGCGGGAGCACTGGCCTTTCTCCCACACTGTAGTAGTTACTATAGGAACTATTGTGCCTCCTTCAAAAGGGCTACAGACAGGGTGATTAAAATTCTTCATGGGAGAACCCCCACTCTTCTCCCTGACAATGAAATTCTTCAGGGAGAGGGCTAAGCCTCCAGTTCAAGAATGGCAGCAGCACCTGAGGGAGTGATATGGCAGACAGAATCACCCCTGCTTTAACTTGAAGCACAGGGAAAAAAATACAAGGGCCCATACTCCTGCATTTATTTTATTCCCCTCCCATGAAATTCAGGAACATTGGCAAGAACTAGTGAGAAACAGAAGGAATAAATAACTCCATACAGTCTCCAACATGTAGAGGACAACACAGAAAGTAAAGAATACTTCAAATACTTTCATTTCAAATCAGTAGTAGGAGAAGAAAAATAATTAAAGTTGGATAGGAGCTTCCCAGAAAATTCATCTGCTGTAAAGAGATCGGGAAAAAGTCTACAGAAGCATGGAAGAGAAAGAGATGAAGTAGAGACAGATGGGTGAGGCAAGGGAGAGGGACACACAAAGATTAGGTGAATCAAGGGCTTAAAAGCCTAGGAATCTATCAGTCCTTTAGATAAATGTTGACCCCAAGGGATTTGGCTCTACAAGCAGAAAACATGCATAAACGTTATAAATGCATTAAAAATGAGAGATGAGTCTGGATTACTCACTCTGATATCACAGTAAGACCCTTATTGGAATAATAGTTCTATTGTCTTATTTTTAAACCAGTATCACAATTCCTCTGAATAGAAAACTGCTGCCACCCCTTTACAGCTCCAATGCTACAGAAACAGCTAGTATCACTGATTCTGTTCTCAGGAGGAGGACAGGGTATTAACATCAAGTCAGAACAGTGTTATATAGTGTCAGACTATACTTGCTGGTAAAACTAAGAGGCCTACATCTGTTGTCTTGCTTTTTTTTTTCCAGTCTGATCCCAAAGGTTCATGTTATGACATTTGTAACATCTGCTACAAATGCGGAGGTAAGTCAGGCACAACCTTATTACTTCCAATCTAACGCTCCATCCATCCACAGGGCTTTCGTATGCCACTAGTATGTCAAGGCAACCAAAAGCTGTTCTATCTACATGAAGCAAGGTGTAATACATTTCTGAAAGTCAAGAAGAAATCCTGCTTTGTTATGTCTCCCCTTCTCTTGTTGCCTTAAATTTTGGCAAAGTTATTTCAGAATATTCTGTGAACAAAACAGGCGAGCTGCTCCTTCTTAGAGCCAATACAATTGCCTTTTAATGCCTTAGTCAGTGGTGTGTTGAAAATTGGCAAGCTGTAATTCACATCCTTCCCTGTTTTCACTAACACTGAAACATATCCAGATTCCCCTACCAGACCCTTCCATACTGAGGTCTGCTTTCTTGCACAGCCCCCTTTTCCTTCCATACTTCTCCCATGATTTTGGTGGGCTCACTACATCATTTTAGTGACAAATTTAACTTAAAGTAAATAAATAAGGAAAACATTTAAAGATGCTTTATAACTAGCATTCATTTTATTAGCTTCTATCTAGTTCCTTCTATGAAGTTTTATTCCATCTATGAACCTCTATTGTATTATTGTATTATCCAGTATTTGAAGATCCCAGTATTCCACTGTTAATGGGCTAGGGTACTGCATGCTGTGAGGACTATGCAATCACTGCCAAGTGTCTGCACAGGAAGCCAACCATTTGCTATATGGCTAAAATAACCCACTAAAGAAGTTCCTTGAGAAACACATACAACCTTTTCTGACAGCAAGTGGATGGTAATTTTAGAAACTAGCAGCTTTAGATGTTAGTGAACTAGGTAATATGTTCCACACTCGGTATCATACACTAAAAACAAGACAAATTTCACATTTGATAGAAGTAATTTAAATTCATTACAGGGGCTGCAGAACACTACATGGTAGCAAGTGAGAAGGAAAACCTGGTCCCTGATGACATAAGCCATTGTAGGTCTGCAATTCTGCCATACTCACTTTTTTCCAGCTTACTATCACAGGCAAAGTAAAAGAACTCTCCATACACATGCTAAGAAAAGCACTGAAAAAGATCAGATCTCCTTACGTTAAATGAACACTAAAATTCGAAAGTATATCAAATATTGCTGTTGGCAAATGTAGGAGCCATATTCACTGTTGAAATATAAAATCCAGCTATGATATAACCAGACAATTACTGACTAATGCATCATTATTCTACCAAAGTAAGTGACATATTGAAATGAATCCAACTGCTTAAAGTTGTTTCTGGTTCTAAGGCAACTTTAGAGCCTTAGTACTTCTACAGACTTGGCTTTATGGCTGACACATGTAGGTGGCGGATTTGTTTGTAAATTTTTTTCTTCCTTTTTGTGAGTTAGTCAGTAAAGATTTAATGAAGATTCCTAAATGAAATGAGACTGGATACAAGTCTGTAATCAATCCACAATTTCAGGGAAGAAATCTTTATTCGCTGCCAAAACTGAACCGTGTAATTAACTGAGGATTCTGGTAAGAACCAACTGTGCCACTAGCCAATTATTTTCACTTGTCTTCCAGCTGCGGCTTCTGTCTGTTCATAAGAGAGACTGTAAGAAAATGCAACTATAGAGAATTTGGTGATTTCAAAAAATAACTGAAGAAATTTAAGCAGATTACCTTGACCATCTGTAGTAGAACCATAAGTTTTAAAAATCTATTACAAATGGTTCTCAATTTCTCACTAGAAATTTTCATCAAGAACTCTTATAAGAACTAAAATAGCATTTCAGAATTGCTGAGGATTGAAAAATCACCATGCATAAGCTGCAATGGAAATCCCCAAGTCCTAATGAAGCAGTCTTCAGAGGAAGTAGTATGACACTTTAAGTCACAACAACTGGGAGATGAGCTGCTTCTTTTCAAGAGCACTACTGCTTATTAATTAAAAAAAAAAAAAAAAAAGAGTTGATCCAAAGCCCCTGTGGGAAAGATTTTCCAGCATATCCAGCACTTTGAATTGTGTATATATGTATATATGTGTGTGTGTGTGTGTGTGTGTGTGTGTGTGCACTATTACTTGTAATAATTTGTTTCAGCAGTGTTTAAGGAAATAGAATCTGTTGGAAATCCCAATGACTAGTAAGAAAAAGAGTTAAATCTTTACTGGAAATATGACGTAGTCTTTAAGTCTTTGCTAAGGTTAAAAGAATTCATACAGTTCATGATGAATGAGCTTGAAATAAATTAGGTTAACATGTTTTCTTTTATTATTATCAGCTCCAGCACACAACACAAGGTATTTCCCCTTTCATTTACTGAAGGATCTTTTTAAATAGTCATGTGAAAAAAGTCCAGTTTCCTTTGCCTTTGAAGAGTACCTAACAGGGAAATATAAGAGACATTTGATCAGCAGACAGAATAGTAATGGAAGTGTGAGCTTAGTAGTGAGAAAACAGGAAGAAAATTCTACAGCCAAGGAGAACATGGGTAGACACAGCATTTACTTCACCAGAGTTGCATTCATTAGCATCAAGAATTAATTTAGCTCAAGATTCTATCCGCACTGAGGGAAAACACTTCTCTTATTTGATTATATCACACTTGCTACCTGAAAAAGTCAAGCCTGTCTGGCAATAATAGAAAAAAGCAAGGCATTCATCATTCAGAATATATCTTGAACACCTTAAACATAAAAGTTCAGGGAGTTATTGTAGCCAGATATTTTATTATTCTTTAGCAAATGAACTTAAAGGCATCAGAATTCATTACCCACACAGTACTTGAATCAGACATGGACACAGATGGTTACCTTGACTTTGGGAGCAAAGTTTTGTTTTGCAAGATAACACTGTCTTTAAACTAGCTCTTTTGCACTTTCTATTAGCACTGATAAATATATTTTTTGTTTCTTTCTTCTTAAGAATTTTACAATTATACTGATAATGTATTGCATTTGGTTAGTTCAAGAATTACTTTTTAATATTCATACCCAAACCTAATATAATAAAAGTATGCATTTGCTATAAAGAGAAAAATTTGCTTGATACAATAATTCAATAATCTGTGAGTTGAGATTTTATTGAAATGATGTCCATTAAATTCTGCTTGTATTTTACTGCTTTCCAACATCACTTTTTAATTTTTAAACATAATTCTTGTGCTTAGTCCATCTGAAGAACTAGATTTACACAACTATGTAATTTTTAAATCAAGCTCATTAATTTAACGGGCAGGATTATTTTTCTTGGAGTATGATATGATATGATACGATACTTAAACTAAAATACATAGTTGAATGAAGACTGCTCAAAATCAAGAAAGAACACATTATTTTCAGTCACCCACAACTTTTATACATCCTGCAGAAAAACTAATGAGTTATGCCTGATAATGTTTACCTCCTTTTCTTCTTTCTTTTAGCAATCTCCTGAAAGACAGTTATAATCCTGACTTTTTTTGTTACAAGTATAATAGCTTAAGGGTGTTTTGGACTATTTTAATTTGCCTCCTGTAAATCAAACATCTTAGTTTGTTTATAATACCTGAAAATCTGAGAGATTTGCTTGTAAAAAAAGATTCCACTCAACAATATTGTAGTGGGACAAGTCAGAAATGCAGGAAGTTTTCTGTGAATACTGACAAACAAGTCTTTCAATGCAAAAGCTTTGCCTTACAAATGCAATATTATTGCAAGGTATATTCTACTTCTCTCTTCAAATCAGATGGAGAAAAAATAACTATTGAGTAAAAGTGCCCCAAATTTTTCAAAAATATCACTGAAAAATTCTGTTTGAAACTTTTCTGAGAATAATTATGTCATAATATTGAGTTTATCTTCTACAGGAGAGGAGGGATGTGAGGAATGAAGAGGAACCTACATGACTGGAAGAGGAAAAGACACACTGATGCGACAGCTCGTGGACAAATGGCTTCTGAAGAGAAAGGCTTATTTTCGTGAATGATGGCTTCAGAAAAAAAAATATGATAAAAAGGAAAAATGAATGGCAGAAATAGACTGAAAATCAAAACACTTGTACTAAAGGAAATAATATTTTGAAGAATAGGAACAGAAACTAAGAATTAGGGATAATAAAAGCATAATTTTAAAGCTGTGTCTTGTCTATGTTCACCAATTATTTGACACTTATTATGACTGCTTGATTATTTCTAACCAGAGCTAGCCAGGCAAGAGGGACTCAACTTTCCTGGTTGCATGCACAACACAGGTGTTACTTATCCATTTGCTTTGTGAGGTTCAAATACTCTTTTGACCAACTGGCACATAATACTTTGAGCTTACCTTAGGGTATGTCTTTATAAGTCAAATGAAGGCAAATTTGAACTAGCTGCAAATGGGTTAATATAGCCACTGATAAAGTCTAGCTGTACTAAAAAGGCTACAAAACTTTCTCAAGAAAGATAAAGTAACTCTTTCATCTCTGTTTTACCACAGCTGGGCACACCCTTTTTCCATCTCATATTTTCCACTTTTACACTACCTCAATTCATCTTTTCTTTTCACACTTTTCTTTTTTCTTCCCTTAATTTTCTTATTTCACACCAGCTTACTTGAATCGGCACTTTCAACCACACACATTTCCTATGGGAAAGAAGTTCATTATGATCAGCGGACCCAAAGCTGTGTTGTGGGAGGTGAAATGGATCACTTTCTCAAGCATCTGAAGCTCCAGAAGGCAACGTAACTGGGAATGAAAATACTGACGTGGATACCTACTAAGTTGAAATAGCTGAACAATTTAAATTTACTCACTAAACACAAACTCCCATCCCCAAACCCTTGGATGTTATCCCAAAAAGCCCTATCTGGGAGGGAATCAAAAAGTATCAAAGTTAAAATCACAGCACAGAGAAGCTACTATTCACTCTATCGAAGATTCAAGAACTTATCATCAAAGGGGAGGTAACCTCTTGCCTGCTTTTTAATGATACTAGAGCTTCGAAGTGTTGCAATCTACCCTTATTTTGAGGTTAATCACCTAAAAAATAATAATTTCTCTGCACTGGGGAAAGCAATATGTTTAAATCCTTCATCAAATAGTGCTTACTAGAAAAGAAAATGAATTTGTACTACTTCATGTATCATCAAAGAACAACAAATCAAGTGCCACAATACAATTCACAATAGCAGCTTTTAAATTCTTTTTCCTTAGAATCCATGTTATTAATGTAGGATATGTATAACAATTAATGAAAACACACTATCTCCCATGAATTTTTTATTTTGGTTTGTATGTTTTTTGTATCACATTGACAATAATTACAGCTTAGACTCAACATGGGAGTGTATTTTTGTCCATTGATAAACACCAGACAAAATTTCCAGAAAGCTCACAATAATTTACTTTTATCCATCAGAAAATAGAGCCAGACGTTTTTATGACACTCTTACAATGAAATGTCATCTTAAGAGTTCCAGCTCTCTTCACAGCATGATACTGAATCCACTAACCAGGCATAGCACTAGCTTGTGGTCAAAACCATCCACCAGTTTTTCCATAGAACCATAGAATGGTTTGGGTTGGAATGGACCAAAGATATTTAGTTCCATTCCCCTGCTATGGGCAGAACCTGCTAGGGACAGGACCATCCCTCACTAGATCTAGGTTGCACAAAGCCCTGTCCAACTTTGAACACTTCTTCAACTTCTTTGTGTAGCCTGCTGTCTCACAGCCCTTTACATAAACGTTTTATTCCTTACGCCAATCTAAATTTACTCTCAGTTTAAAACTGTTGCCTCTTGTACTGTTATGGATTTATGCAGCCTCATACTATAACAGGCTCCACCTTAGAATCCCTCAAAAACTCAAAGTAAAGGTTTCCAAATCCTTTTTTATTAGATCTCAGGTTACAACTTGAGCTTAGCGCTACTAATGCTGAGACTATTCAGAGAGAAGAATACAGATAATTAAACTTATTCTATGACAATCCTGTCACTATAGGCCCTGGTAAAAAAATCTGCCCGTCTTTTTTATAAAGTCCTTATATTGAAAGGCTGCAATAAGGTCTCTCAGAGTTTTTTCCCCCTCTTCAGGCTGAGCCACCTCAAATTTGTCAGTCCTTTTTCACAGGATAATTTTCATGGCCCTCCTCTAGATCCACTCTAACAAGTCAATGTCTTTTTTGTGCTAGGGACAAAAAAAGAGCTGGATGCAATACTCCAGGTGGGGGTCCCATGAGAGCCAGAATGGAGTAGCAAACTAACCTCTTGATCTGCTGGCCATGCTACTTTTGATGCAGCCCAGGATATGACTGGCTTTCTGGGCTGCAAGTGCACCTCACTGATTTATACCAAAATTTTCATCCACCAGTATCCCTAAGGCCTTTGCAGGGCTATTTTCAATCCATTCCTCCAGTATGTACTGACATTGGGAATTTTTGTAGCCCAGGTGTAGGACCTTGCATTTGGTCTTGCTGAACTTCATGAGGTGTACATGGTCCCATTCATCAGTATCTATGCTTTTCTTCCTCTGGAATCACATGAATGGTGGGAATTGGCATCAGAACACCACTTCAAGTAACTCTGCAGAGGCAATATGCTTAATTTGGACATTCTTGCCTGTAATTATCAACAGATAAGAGACCAAATACCAGCACTTGCTAATAATACACTTTTGCATCTGTTAACTATCCAGTTTGAAACTACTTTCTTACTCATATAATGCCAGCTCTTATATGATAGTGCATTAAAACTTCAAAAACTACTGTCTGGCATCAAGCCTTTTTGGCAACTCCTGAAAATATTTAAACTGATTTATTGTTTCTGAATTTTGTCCTTCAGTTTCCTGAACTAAAATTATTTAGCATTATGAGTTTTAAGTATGAAACATAAGAGGACCTTTGGAGATGACTTAATACAATACATTTTCTCTAATCACTTACCTCCAAAAAATAAATAAATATTTTAAAACTATTTTCCAAAAACTGTGACTGAAGTGGACGTTTAACGATGCCTACAGTATGTCCTATCTCAATCCAAAAAATATTCTTTCATTTTAAATTTAAGTATGCTAGTAAACTTACCCAAATATTTTAAATAATGAAGCAAAAAAGGAGGATATTTTAAACAGTGTGCAGGGTAGGTGCTTATTCAAGTTCAAGTAAAATCTCTAAATCTCACCTTTCTCTAAATTGCTTATCCAATAGAGGATGTTCTTAGAAGAGAAATGGGAAATGGGCTTTTCTGGCATTTGAAGTACTTTTGCTCCCAAACCCTTTTTATAAAGGAGCTTTTCAATGAAAGTGAGTTTTGATTCTATGTTTCATATTGCAGTACTGCACTTAATTTTGTGTTCAATAACTTGCCATAATACAAAATTACCAAAACTAATAAATGATTCATAGTTCTAAAAATATCCTCTTATAGATGAAGTTTAGCAGAGAGAATAAGCTTTATTTGCATTTAAAGTTAGAACAATGTTGATGGCATTTAAGATTTCCTAACATGCAGAAAATTCTTGTTCCATTCTTTGTCAAATAATAATCCCCTTAGTTAATAAAAAGAGAGTTGCCATGTCAGCTTAAAACTTGAAAGACAAAACTCCACGGAACCCCTTGGAATCACTTCCCAGAGTGATTCCAAAATTAAAATGCACTAACTCAGATACACCCAAGCACGTAATAGTATAGATGTAAAGGTCCACATAAACAGAGGAAGACCCTGGAAACATCCCCCAAAGCCTTCTGTCCAGCCTATTCTGCAAGCATGATTGACTGTGTCATTTTTATTGTTAGCCCATCTGGACAACAGGTGCAGTACTTAATGGTCACAGTGTACTTGATTATTGACTAGTGAATATTTCTGCACAACACAATAGGCCGCAGAATGACCCTCAGTAACAGACATCCTACCCATTCCTACATTCAAAACCTCTCAAAACAAAAGAAAGGCGTTCCTACCCTATCTGGAAGTTTGGTGTAGAGCTTAAACATACAATCCACGTTTGTCAAATACTTAGTTTGCCAAGCTTATATAGAGTCAATTTAAGGAATAAAACCCAAGGTGTACGATTTTCAAGCTCAAGGACCTCTAATTACTTCATGCTGGAAGTTTAACTATAAAACATAGATAAATTGCTGCACTAAAACCACAGAAGATCCTCCACATGATTTGTGCCAATGTATCCAAAGCTCAGTGAAGCTGATCCCAGGGAGACTTTTCCACTTAGTCCTCAGAGAATTTATTTTGGACCCATTTCTAATGAGTATATAAAGGATTACTTGGATATTTTGGTAAAGCTATCCAATAAATTAGTCAATCTCAAATTTTATTAGCCACAAAGCATTACAGTGGTCATACAGTTGAGGAACACTGAGGGAACTGAAGGCATATTAGTCATTTATTTAGGCAGATGCCAGAGATCAGTACTCAGTACAGGATGTTAGCTGTAACATTAAGCTAATCGGTTAATAGTTGCAGCAGTTCTTAAACAGTTTTTGTACTGAGAAGTGTGACCTCTTCTTGAACCAATTTATGCAAACCCAGAGGGAGTCCTAAATTTATTCCAGTTTCATGAATGCATGGTCCAGATTAAGAAACCAAAAGCAAGAAGAATATGCATAAAACCAACTGTGTAAACCAAACACCTAAATATTACATGTTGTCAACTTGAAAACTTTCTGTTTAACAAATTAGTTGAGATAAATATTTAAAATACATTTAACAATTTGGTATTAAAAACATTAATTTCATCCAGTGCATATTTCAGGGCTGTAGTTTTTTTCTTTTCAACCCTACCTTTGGCTATTTATCTAGATACAAACTTTTATAGACGTGAAATATTTTAAGAAGACTTTGGAAATGGCCTGAGGTAATTTCAAACTTAACAGACCCTGTCCCACCAGAGCTCATTACAGTGCATTTTATAACAAAGTACCCTCTACTTAATTTTCAGAGCTTAGCCAAGCATACTAGAAATGCAGCTGCATTAAGTGCAATTAATGGTATAATAAAAGCAGTGGAGGGCTGTTTAAGACTCAAGAACCAGCATTAAACATGGAATCCATGTTCTCTGACAGTCAGTGATGTGTCGAAGTTACAGAAATGTGAGATTTCCCCTGCAAGGGAACAAAAAAAAAAAGAAACTGCATGTGCTGTTGGGGGAAAAAAAAATCTACTGTCCTTCAACAATCCCAAAAGGTAGACTAAAAGCGGATTAAAAAAATATTCCCTCCAGTTATGCCACTAGCATCCCCCTCTCTCTTTGAGCAGGAGTCCAAAACAATAAACTCATATTCCCACCAGCAAAAAAAAGACCAAGCAGATTCAATTCTTGAAAAAGTGATATTAATAGTAAGTGACTCATAAAATACACAGAATGATGTGGTTTCTTAACTAACAAAGTTTACTTTAAAATGACAGAAAGGAAAAAGAAAGAACATTTCTGTGACAAGAAATATTTTATTTTAAATAAAAATATTTTATTTTAAATAAAACAAGTCACATCACAAGTGGAGTGTTGATTAGAAAAGCCCTCCAACTGTTAAGTATGGAATTATCTTGATAACTAAATTATCATCCCTAGGAATTAAGTTAATTCTTGTTTGAAACTAAAGAAGAAACACTATGTTAAAGGCAGAAGACAACCAACATCTGGACTAATCTCTGATAGAAGTCAACTGACCTTTCATGAAGAAACTACTGACTAATACTTTTTTTTTTTGTTTGCTTCTAGTTTTGAATCTTATTTTCATGTATTTAACTCAATTATTTACTTTGGCAGAAAAGATCAATTAATTCATGTGAGTGGGCCTTCAGAGTCACAGACAGTAAGTGGCTTACAACCTGGCTTTACGGCCAAATATGAAAGCACAAAAGTCCTTGATTAAGCATGGCCTGCAGATATAGTAATTCATTTTGTATACATTAAATATAAAAAAAATCCTTCCCTAAGTGCTGAAGTTAGAAAAAAGTTATGATTTTGTGCTTGCTACAAGATTTCTAAATTGTGAAATAAAAACAATTTCCAATTTTCAGAGCATAAATACTGTAAATACAAAACTAGTAAGAAGACTCTCAGAATTTCAATGTAACTTTTCCCAGTAATGGATAAATGAAGTAGACCAGATTTTGTTTCACACTTCTTTTTTCTAGTAAAAAAATACACACTAACCATATACTGCTTACATTTAAAGTTGATTTCAGGATTTAAGTGACAGAGATAATAAACAAACAAAAACCTGCTACACCTGTTATTTGTGGACTAGACTGCTGGCAATTTCTAAGTCAACTCTGGCTGAAAACCCTGTATATGGACTTGGAAATAATCAACAGTGTGTAGAAAGATAAAACCTACTTTGACAGTAGATCTCGTTACTTTCAGAAATACGCAGGAAAAGTAAGACATTTTTTCCTGCCCACAAAGTATATGAATACATCTATTCCTGATGTTCTAGTTATCCAGTGCTATATTCTGAGTAGTGGAAACATTTCAATATGTCACTGAGTGTTCTCTCTTTCCTGTCCCGTCTGTTTGCTGAACCTCACACTTAGGGGCTTTACCAAGACTATTTTGCTGCTTACTTCCAATCTTTTTATTTACAGCATTCATTACAGCTGCCTCTATCATTCTTCACAGTAACATAATTCTACAATCATCCCCTCAGTATCACAAGAAGGTAACTTTATTTATATAGGCCTAAGTACACTGCAGAGAATAACTGATCATGTTATTTTAGTAGATTATTTAATTGACACTCACATTTCCTACTACTCTCTATGATCACACAGTAGAGAATGCATCTTTTTATATTGTATTTACATATCCTATGATGTAATTCTGAAAAAATGTTATCTACTGCTCAATAAAACACTATAATTACTGCTGAAATAACCACAGTGGTGTGGACAGTGTTGACAAAATAATAATAATAAAGCCTAGGAAATGCAGGTATTAGTGTTAAAAAATTTCTATAAAGACTAATAACTAAAACTGAAGCAATGGGACTAGAAATGTGTCTAAGGTAAGAAGCTACCACATCTGCCATTAAACCAAGAAATTATGACTTAGTTTAAACACATCACATCTTGCTTTTACCAGGAATGTAATAACAAATAAAAGTGATTCTCTGGGATAGAAAACTATTGAAGAAAATTCAAAAATGTAAAGAAAGAAATATCTCCATAATCTCATTTCAGATTGGAGATGTCATGGTGCACTAAGGAAATCAAAAAAGCTCTCAAGATGGAAGGTATAGAATTCGAAGAGCAGTAAGACAACCACACCTTTGAAGTTAGAAGGAAGGTCAGACAACTCAGTTTCCCTTCAGAAAACCTGAGCAGTTAGGTCTCACAGAGCACTTGCAGGTAGAATAATAAAACAATTTACCAAGCATTAAAAAATATAAAACATGAAAGATGGACTGCAATTATTTTCTGAGAAGAAAGGAAAATGTTTTTTAAGTAACACAGGAAGGACTCCTACTACAATATTCATAAGCTGAACGAAACTAGATGTTGAAAGGAACTAGGAACTGGTGACATGGCAGAATCTTTTTACACCAAGATGAACTTTGAGTTGAGGTCATATTTCTACTTGAGAACTTGGACACAAGCTGGTGGTCGCAGAACAGCTCTTAGTAGACAAGCGTATATTAACTGTAGGGTGCTCTACACTGATTCCTGCAACAAGGCAAGGAAAACTAATCAGTCTTAGGAGTCAAACTCTGAAACCTATTGATACTTCATTGCCAAGTTTGAACATCTCTCTGAAACAATGAAGAAAAGAAAGAGATTTTTAGAACTGTCTGTTCTGATCCTACACATTTTTTCCCTGTAAAAGGTAGCTAGCTATAAGGAAAAGTTTACAGTTTATCCTCTTGTAAAAAGTAAAACAAAATAGCCTGGAATAAGATGGAAATATTTTCGGACTGGCTGACTGAAAATCTGTCAGGGGGCTAACAAGCATGTTGAAAAATCTAAGTCGGTAGGTGTGTATTTACCAGAAGCTGAATGTGGTCTCTCCACCTCTTCTTTCTTGCCTTTATCTCCTCCCCATTAAGACTGTTTTGCAAAGTTTGTGTGTACCTGGTCATGGCTGGGGAGGTGAATACAACTTCACTGAAGTGTCAAATGATTTATGTAAATTTCCACATAAGCTCACAACCACACAATTCTCCCCAAAAAACCAAACAAAATTAAAAAATAGTACAACCAAAACCCACAATCAATCAATCAATCAATCAATCAATCAATCAATCAAATAAATCAGCACTATACAAACATGGGTGCCAAATCACTTGAAAAACTCAGGTAAGGTATGGATTTGATGACTGTGTGGAGTAACTCAGTAACAGCAGAGATCTTACTTATCCAACTTCAACACAAAATAAATGTTTGCACAGAAAAAAAAATCAGGGTTAAAACTAAAAATTAAAATCCAGGACAAAGAATAATAAAAAAAAATAGAATGAATAAAAATATGTTCCAGGCTTGAGATGGATAATACCATCTTAATATTCTTAATATGATGATGATCACTACACTGAGCACTGGGAACCAGGTCATGGTAAAGAATAAAAGAAAATTGTATTAATCGCAATCTCCAAAGGCAGGCCATAAAAGCCATATCACACACACTGAAAAATAATTCATTAAACTATATCCCAGCTGGAAGTAGTGAAAAACAAACAGAATAAAAAGACACTAAGCAGCAGGGAGAAATAAACTTTATGGAACTGTCAAAGCATGAACAATAGGAGGGAAAAAAAAGAAAGAAACAATAAATGTGTCTGGTTTATTGGTAAAATAGCCACATTAGGACAGACATGAGAATTAAATCTAAAGCAAAACCTGAAAATGCCAAGGCTGAAGTATCAAAATTATCCTATTGCAGTTCAGGACATCCAGTATTGCAAATTGTGGCTTGCCAGTATCTCACAATGACAGAAACATCAGTAAATGCTAATCACTCATGGAACATCAGGGAAATCTCTTATGCTGCCCAAGATGAAGTGAAAGTGAAAATGTCCATGTTTCAGGATTGATTGATAAAGCAAAAGTATGCATAGACCCTATATGGGAAAGAGAACACTTTCTCAGCTAGCTTGTCTCTAGTTTTGATTTAGTGATGAAAAACAGTACTTTGCATAAACATTTCCAAGAGACCTTTTGTAATGTTACATACCTCTTTCTTTTTTTTATTTCTTTTTGAGGAACAGATGGGAGAAGGGAACACTATTGTAATGCATTCCATTGTGTAACAGAATTAAAAGTAAGGAGGAACACCACAAAATACATTCTGTTTAAAGAAATAAATACCAGCCACTTTGAGTCTTTGCTAGCTATGTTTAAACAATTTTTTCTCCACTTTTGGCTTTTGTCAGTTTTTTGCACCCCAAAAGTGTGATTTACAATAACATTTGTCAGCCACAGATTTTACAGGCTTTATCTGGAGCTGTGTTTCATCAAAACAGATGAAAATCTGGCCCAAAGTATATGGGCAAAGAGGCATCCAAAGCCACTGGCAACTTTTGAAAATTTCAGCCCATCCATCTACCAGGTTCTGCTGCAACTGATGGTCTTCATAAGCAGAGGTGCCAGTACGTACATATGTATGTATATATAAGCAATGTACAAATGGTAGTGCACTGTAAATGTAAATTATGTCAATCTTTCCATTTGATCGTCAGTTAATTAATTTTTTTTTATATGCACTGAATACCACAGAAGGATGAAGAATTTTTCAGATGAGCCAGACAGATTACAGGTGCCCAGCTCTCAGTAAAACACAGAGGAAGCTGAGGCTCCAGATTTCTTTGGAGTCTTTCATGTCACTGTTACAAAATATTAAATCCATTATATTTGAACATAATTCATCCACCAGCCATTGACATATGACAAAACAGACCTTAAACTATGAATTACTGACTTTACTGAATGAAAGCATGCTTTTTCAATTAAAAAAATGCTGTATATCCCAGATACAGTTTCATGAAGGCTCAGTAAGGATCCATGGTAAATGTTCTCACATAAGACATTAAGCATCTGCAAATGCCAAAGTCTCAGATGGTAATTCTTTCTCTCTCTCTTTTTCCCCTTTGACACCCTGAATCCCTACTCCATGATGTAGACTAAAACCCTGGAAATTATACCTTTCTAAAGCAAAACTGTTTTTCAGCTAGAGGAATATGTAAAATTATATTTGACACATAAAAATTTCTTTCCTCCACCCTCCTTTTTATAACTGAAAGAGAGCCAAACTAATTTAAACCAAATCTGATTTAAAAATCCTGCTGAGCTGAGACTTTTAAATACCAAGTTTCAGCCTGGAGTGAATTTTTATGGCTGGGTTATAAACACCTGAAAAACAGCAGGTGCCATAGAAATATATACAGTTTGTGTTTTTATATTATTTTCTTAGTTTCAAAAGTAGGCTTTAGTCAAAGTGAGGTTTTTTCCTAATTTTAACCTGTTATGTTTATTACAGTTCAAACAAAATGCTTACAAGCCAGAAGTATTTTGGAATGAACATACATGTACATATTTTATAGTTTACAAAATTATCCAATTGATACATTTACTATTTGGCTAAAATATATATTTTAAAAAAAACTTCCATAGGAAATTCTGTGAATAGTGATCAGAAAATGAAACCCCTGCCAGAAAAAGCTGCGTAAGCATCTCTAACTATGTGTGTGTGGCACTTTAATGCACTCTCTTAAAGTTCTCAGATTGCATAATAACTTCAAGATTCAGTCAAGTTCTTCTAAAAGAATAAGCGCTCTTTCAAAAAGTGAAAAAGATGCTTGTATTCTTTAGTTAAACATATGTGTTCTTAATCTTTCAGGCTTGAGAGTGTAACTGTTTGGAAGTACTCAAGAAAATGAATCCACATCAAGTAACTGTGAGAATGCAAAGTGGATTTGTCAAGTTGCACTAAACTCTTGTCTAGACAATCTCATTCAGACCAAAAAAAATTTTTTGATGCCTTTATATCTGATACATTGAGAAAGAAAAATTAATTTTAAAAAGTAATAAATAAAAATTATTAATCCTGAACAAGGGTTTGGCTGTGGGAATTAGTACCTTTAGAGTAAAACAAACAAGAACTTCACCACTGTTTGGTAGCTTAAACATGCACTCTCACTGCAAACCAGAACAGTTCCTCTTTGAATAAAAGGTAGTCCTAACTACAGGACATTTACTGGGGAAAAAGCTTACACCTGGACTTTTCCTGTGAGTCATCTGATGCTAAGAAATTTACACCCTCCTTTATTTCAGAGTAACTTCTCTGCACCTGTCCATAACCTGGTGTGCTTTACTACTACATTTTACACTGAGTCTAGAAAATCTATGACTGAAAATTTATCAAATAAAAGACTATATTTTTATTAAAACATTGATTTCAAGGCCTGATTTTTGAAAAGTTTGCACATGGTTTTCCACTCACAACTTTCAGTTACAGATGTAAAGACTGTTCACATGCAAATGACTGTAACTGTATTTAAAATTATTTGCTTTAAAACTCAAAAGTGCAAGTGAAGTAACGCTGCATTCAATTTTTTGAATACATTGGTCTAAGTGGTCATCTTAAGGTTACAGGCTATCAAAGCTTGAAAGTACAAACTTTCCTTGAAATGAAGCAGGCTAATTAAATGCAACTAAGGAATTTACAACTTAAACACGTTTCAGTGCCTTGCTGACTAATACATTTGTAAAATTTCAATATATTTTAAATGGATTTAGGAGCAGATTCAGAACATTTGGGACATCTTAATCCAAGATTGCTGATCCTCAAGAGCTCTATTAGTTGCCACAGAACATATTCACATATCTGATTTTCTGCCTTTTCATGTTTCCACATCATCAGTGCAGCTCAATGGCCATTTCACACAAAGCCCATGGCTGCCAGCAGGCTAGAAGTGACACACTCAGGTTTTGCCTTCTGGATTAGGTACCAGCAATAAGTGTCAGCTGACTGCCTTTTCTTTCTTCAAATTAAAAATTAAATTAAAATCTACCATCAAAATGATTACTCAACAACCTATATAAGCAGACCTCAGAGGAAAGAATGAAAGCATGGCTCCTTCTAGCAGATCATCAAAATTACCAGAGGATAGGATTCATAGAAGAAAGCATCCCTTCAAATCCAAGGTCAGCCTGTAGGCTAGGGAAAGTGGGGAGGATGCAGTCTTCCAGTAAGGGAAAGAAATTCCAGTCTTCCCAGTGAGAGAGTGGGAGCCATCTCCAGCCTCCCAGTAAACAAAGCAATCAGTAGCTGCAGAGGCCTGGGGAGGTGCTTCTCCTTCTTCAAGCAGTTTGTTCTGCAAAAGAACATGAAAAAACCTTCCCAAAGCTTCACTTTGGAGGGTGGTTTCTGTAAGGAGAAGGCAGTGGGCTCTGCAGGAGGGGTTGCCTGGCCATACTACAAAGGCTGCTGCCCTCAGTGCTTCCTTCAGGCCTAGCATCAACCAACCCACCAACAACCAGGACACCATTTGAGAAAATGGGTCTGCAGCGGAAGAAGCTCAAGCTAACAGGGCTCCTGAGGTTGTTGACTTCACCTGTACAAGTGACAGCTGCAACACCTGCTCAGCTGCACCTGCACTCCCACACTTCACAGCCTGCTATTTTAAAGTAAACATGCAAAATTTAAGTCTGAAAGAGGCAGGCTAGAAACTGCAGCTTTATGCAGGATATGCTCAGCTCTCTGTCCACCGAGAGAAGAATAAACTGTTGGAAACCCATGCCTTCACACAGAGATGGGCATTAGCATCTAACTAATGTAACATGAGAGACACATCCTATGCTCTCATCTTCAGACAAACACAGTATTCTGGAAAAAACAACATTGACATGAGTGCCAGGATTATTGTTGCTGTTCAGGCAAATCCAACTAGGTCGCATAATGAACATGTTAATACAGAAAGAGAGGTAGCCTACACAAAATGGATAGGTTAATAAAGTCCTTCTTATTACCTTTCTCTCCCTGAGTTTGTCTTTGATGTGCCATGGGAAGGCTGAAGAGAGAGTGATTGCCACTGGGGATTTTGAGAAAAAGTAGCCTCCGGCTTAATACAAAGCCTAAAGATTAGGGTAGAAGTATGTAGACTAGGAGAATCTGCTAGCTAAACATTATCACATGTTCATTTTCATTTAAAATATGCAATTTTTTTCTTATTAATTCCATTTCCTTCAAGAACATGCATAAGTTACCAGATGCAGACGTTGACACACTAGTATTAAGGGAAGAATAAGCACAGAAATCTTTTATCAATGAGACTGCTATTTGAAAGAACACAAAGATACTTCAGAATATAATAAAATCATTAGTACACACAATATTATGGGGTTTGACGAATGGTAAATTTTAAGTATTCCTCCAGAGATACAATTTGTCAGCTCAAAACCATCATTAGTCTGAATCATTCAGTCCTTATAAGGCTTAAGGGCTCCTTGCTGGTTGCTTAAACAGGCATTTACTTTCACGTATTCACCTAAGGTTAGTTCAATTGAAAAGAGTTACCTATAAAGGCATTGTGCACTAACAGAACATTTTGCTAAACAGGAGTAGGTTTAAGTATTCAATACTCTGCTGTATCAGGACTGTGTTTAGCATCTGCTGCTATGCTGGTGGGGGTTGGTGGTACAATAAATCTAGGTCTATCAGTTCTATCAACACACTGCAGCCACATGACAGAAGGAATTACATTAGTACATACTCCCTCTGCAGAGTCACCTCTGTTGACAAATCTTTTGAATACTTTAAACCCTCAGATTTTATTCAGGAATGTCCTGTCTTCCTTCAGCCAGCATGAAGTTTGTATAAAATGATAAAGCATTAACCTTCTGAAGAGCCTTTTAATCCAACAAAAATGTAATTGTGCATCCATGCCTAAATTAATACAAATCTATGGTACTCTGCTGATATTAATAATTAAATATCAGTGTTTGTTGAACCACAGCCCAAATGTATTTCTTCTGCAAAGTAGCTACTTCATTTTCTTGACAACAAATAAATGTTTGCCCTCTGCACCCTTAGAGCTTATTTCTTATTCCAAAAAAATTCTGTTTAATTTTCCATTTCTCTATTGTTTATTGAGAAGCAGAAATATCGCCTTGTTTACATGCAAAATTAAAGGACAGAGCAGTAGTCTGGCGAGAAAGACTCTTTATGTTAAATATACTAGTTGCCTAATGGAAAGCCTCTGATAATTTTTTTCACCTCCCTGTGCCTCCGTTTCCACAACTTTAACACAGAGAATTTGCCTGCCTCATTTTGAGAGCTTTTATGGATCTCTTATCAGTTAATCTGAGTTTATATCTTATCTGGGGCTAGCAAGTAAAAAATAATGGTAATTTTTCAACCAATTTATGTACCTGTGAGAGATAAAGGATAGCTTTTATAGCAAAAGACCAAGAGTTGCTTTATACCGCTTTTAGTTTGTGTTAGAACAGGAGATACAACTTTTTTAAAACCCCCTTTGGTTTGCACAATCCAATCTTTGGATAGTGTTCCTAACAAACATTAAAATATTTTTTCTGAAATAAAGAATAACCTGAGTTAACATGCTCACTACTCTTGCAATCATGACAGAAAGGAAGTAGTTTTAAAGGCTGTAACAATTTGCGCTACAAAATATTCATATGTATTTTAAGTCTACTGGAAAAAACCCAAACTAAACCAGAAACCATCATCAAATATGCCCCATGTTACGAACTGTGCATTGATATGTTATTGCTTATGTTCTATACCATGAGCCACTATCATTTAATGATACTTTTCCATAAGCCTACAGAAAAGTCATAGCTCACAATGGCTCAGGTCAGGTAGTTTACCATAGAATAAGTATAAATTAGAAAGCAGGCTCTAGGAACTCTAAGTGCTAAATGCTGCTGAGCATGAGAACTTACCAGTGCAGTGCTAAAGCACACAATACTCAGAACAGAGAGGAAGGACAGCATACTATGAAAATATGAACTATTTTCTCATCCTTGTAAAGACTTCCATAGCTGCTGAAAAGGAGATTGTGTTATTACACAGAACAGTACCCTGCATTCTTGCAGGGTTTATCGTCCAGGAATTTCATAGATTACTAGAAAACTAGTATGCGTAATTAATATATTTCACACATGAATAAACTAAGGTACAGAGAGATGGCTATGACTAATTCTGAAAGATCACAAATTCATGAAATTTTCCGTTGAGGGTTAGGCAAGTCTTGCTTGAAATACAGCACTAGTGCCAAGATCAAAGCTCTTCTGTTCCTGGCTCACATACTCATTCCTTGTCAACACTTCCAGTCTATTACTCAGTGTCTAGTGTAGTTCAAAATCCTACAACAGTTAAAGAGAGCAATTTAAGTCTGAGAAACCTCCTAAACCTTTCTTTTAAATAATGTTAGATTGATTTTATTCAAAGAAAAAACAAGCAAACAAAAAAAACCCCTCAACCAAACCCAATACTCAGCTCTTGCAATCTGTACAAGACCAGAATTGGCAAAGTAGCCAATACATTATCATAAACAATTATATAGGTTAACAATACAAGTAACTGAGATTACATTAAGCAACATGAGAATTAAGACAAAGTGGGAAACCTTACTTAATGGTATGTATTAAGTCGCCCTGTTCTTTTTAGCCTTCTGATATTGACATTTTTGTAGTATAGTTTCTCACAGATTTTCATGTAAACAAAGCAATGTTTTTGTAACTGTCTCTTATTATTGACATTCCTCTCTTGGGGAGGAAAAATTTGATGGACTTCTAGTTTGACCAGTGTGGTTGGACAGGTGGCAACCTTCATCCTCCAATCCCTGGTCATTGTCCAAAATCTATATTAACCAAAGTAAAAAAAATAAACTTCCCTTTGCCCTGAGAGCATGACTTTGTGTGTGTTGTTTTTTGTGTGTCCTATAGTTACAGTATTACACAACTACCAAATAGCAGAACAATTTCAAATGGAGCCACTAATTTTGACAGGTTAGTATCTGTCCTGTGTATGTGCACAGTAACAAAAATTTCAGTCTTAGAAGTTAATTCAAAGTAATTGTGTAATTACTTTGATTGCAATCTTTCTTCTTTCATTATTTAAATAATTTGGGTTTAGTGATAAAAATATAAACTATGTAACCTATCCAAGAGGAGACAGGGACTAACAAGTGAATTAGGTCACGAAGCTGCTTAAAACTCCTTCATCTGTTGCTTCTCTGTCTGATGTGTTCTCAGTTGCTTTAATGAAAATAGTGTAAAAAGTCATGCCAGAATTAATAAATCTATATTAATTAAAACTGACACAGCATTGAGGTTTTATAACACATTTAAAGCAGTATATGCTTCTGGAACCCTGACAACTTTTTCTTTTCTTTTATTTAATGGGAGTTCTCCAAAATTATTTCAAATGAAACAATGTATCAGCCAAGAATGTGTCCCAAAGTCCAATTCAGCAGGCCTTTTGGAAGGAAAATAGGGAAAAGAGAAATGTAATATGTTCAACAGTAAAAAAATCTACTTCGGATCATTTTGATTGTAATGATAATTTCTAGTATCTTGGTTTCTGCTGATGTTTGAGAAACAAATAAATTTCTCACCTTTTAATGACTATTTCTAAAACTGCCTTTACTGGTTTTATGTCTTAATAATACTGCACTTACTTTCACATAGTTAAATGTGTTTATGTAGCTGCATTAGTCTAAGAATAAAAGAAAACCAAAGTTGGTAGGAAGATGACAGTGAACCTGAAAGCATGGTAATTTTTTCTCCCGAATTTATCAGCTGTTGTAAACATAAAGCAACATTGAGACTATTACAATAGCCTTTTCCAGCTATCTAAGGCAAACTGCAAAATGTTTCAGTGACTCTTCTACTTCTTTTACACTTTGCCCACTTGTGTTGTTTTCTGATTTAAGCTTGAATTAATGCAGATTGCCTGAGGGCTTGTACACTCTGCAGTTTGCATGCATTTCTAAATCCCTTGTGAACTTCTTAAGTTTATGCCACAGCTACAATGGCAATTGCTTCTTTGAAAGCAAAACATTTCTCCTCAGTCTATCTTTTTCTTCTTTCTTCTTTTTGGGCGTTTGAAACACCTAAGCGTCAGGAAAGACGAATGCAAAAATTTGTGGGGCACGGCCTCTTGTCCCTCCCGGAAGGATTCCTTCAGCTGTGGAAGAAGGCAGGCTGTGATAGATGGTGCCTAGCTCAACCTGTTACCTCGGCGTTCAAGCCCTAGTGGAACAGCTCGACCAACTACTGAGCAGGCACAATGCCATCCAAGCATATGGACATGAGTACACACAGCCAAGTGACCATGTAGGAGAATCAAATATGTTTGCTGAGGGCAGGAGTCCCAGTCTGAAACATCCAAACAGCTGTCTATCCTGAAGTTTACATGCCTGTGGTTAAGGGGATGTGACATAGCTAATCCAGATTTTGGCTAGATTAATTTTAAAACACAAAAATTAGATTTCTTGGCACAAAAGGCATTTTTGGGTCCTAGATACAAACCAATGCCTCCAAAACAGTATTCCAAATTAATTCCCACCTGACATTTTGGAATTAAGCTATGTGGTAAAATATCCAATGTACTTTCTATGCATTTTACTTGCATAAAGTATTAAAGAAATAAAGAACATTCTTTTGTGTAAGTTATTTGTTTTACATCCCCAAATGTTCATCTAGAATATCATTTTAATACTGCATTCCATATAAAAAGGAGAAGTGATTTCTTTATCAGGGCTGTAGTAGTACAGAAGTCCCACTTATAGTCCTATTTTTCCAGCAGGCTCTGAAGCATTAACTTTTTCAATGGAAAAAACAACTCTTTCTACAAATTAGAAAACAAAAATATCATTCAAATCAATAAAATGATTTAATGAAAATGTTACTGAAATGTACACTGCTACTGAATAGACAGGATGAAATTCTGTATGTTGGAAACGTCTAATATTTTAATGCTGTTTTTCAATACTCGGTGATTATAGATGTACAAAGAGATTAGTTTTATTGGTTATGGCAAAGAGCAACATCATCAAAAGGCACCATAAGTTTTTTGATGATAGCAAACAGTAAAAAAGTGATTAAAATAATACTTTTAAATATTATTATATTATAATATTTATTTATTTATAATATAATATTTAAAGTGATTAAATAATTCATTAACCTGAATCTAACTTTCCAAAGTAAAGAAACTATTAATTGTAGATTCATAAAAAGTACCTCCTCTCACTGGAATCAGTAGATTATAGGGATCTAAACATAATATTTGGATATTCAGGACTGAAGCCAAAGCATCACTGAAAGTAGGATAAACCTATGGCTAATACCTTGTAAACTGATAGATATTTTGTTCTAAACTTCAGGAAAGTCTTATGCCAAGGGGGAAAGAATATACAGTCTTTATTACAGCAAAAAAAGTGAGTTTACATGCAGCCTCTGTCAATACTCTGATTACATGAAATTGAAGGAGTTACAAGCCCTCTAAGCAGTTTTCATGTTCCACTAGGAAACTGAGCCATAAAAATACAAAACAATAGATCTAAGACCTCTTGTTACAAATTCTTAGGGCTTTAATGCCTGAAAATTATCAGTATCATTTGGAGAAATATTTTAGAAGCCTGGTTAAAAACAAGATTTCAATGTGATTATTATGCAATACAAACAACAACAACAAACCCCACCCCCCCACCTAAATCCCCAGAAACAAACCAAAAAAGAACCAAAAAAATGAAACCCCCACACTTTTCAACAGCAATTTTTAACACCACATCATTTTGCAGAGGTAGTTGCATTCTAGTTTCTTAGTGTGGTCTATTAGATCCCTAACATGTAAATGGAATTTTCACCATGTGCCCTTTAAAATTACATACCGTCTTTTTATTTCTGCAGCAAATGCAACTAGTTTCACTTCAAGAAGTGATCAAAATCTCCCTTTATTTTTTTCTAGATACACAGTTAAAATAAGAAAACCAAAGTTAAATTTTCTTCAAACTTTAGCCACAAAACCTCACAGTAAAATACCCCTAATTCTGGGTGTGTTTCTTCTGAATCAAAATTTAGCAGCATATGTTGAAATTGCCAAACATGACATCTGAAGTTTGGATTAAGGACCAAAATTCCCCAACATTGGACTGGGTAGCATCCAACTGTTCTGATCATTGTTTAAGGGTTTAAACAGGGTGATATGGAGCAGAAAAAAACCCTCTTCAATTCAGATTGATAGCATTTATAGAAAATTAAACTGCTTGTGATTCTTGGAAGAACTGTGATCATATTTTAGTGTAGGCTTAAACTGTAAATTTCAGATTATGTTCAAAATTTGACATCAAAGGTGGTTCAGATATATGGCTACAGTAAAGTTTCATCCCTTCTAAATGTGCCTCCATTGCAAGGGTACGTAAAAAAAAATCATCTGAATTTATGCACAGAGCTATATGAGTAATTTTCTTGCTTAAGTCTCCAATAGCTGCAACCCCTTATCACAGAAAAATAAAAAGCTATCCCAGCTCAGATGAAAAAAACTTTTTCACTGCTCTCTTGGGAGAATCTGAACTCAAGCTGTGAAGTACTCTGAGTTCAGGCAGTATCTACTTCTCCTGTTGACACTATTGGATTATATATAAATAACTGGACACAGGGAGCAAGTATTCCCATATCCTGACAAGTCGCTTTCACTCTCAAGATTAAAAAAAATATTCTTATTCTTGCTCAGTGTCTCAATGACTGTGAACCTGTTCCTTACAAAACAGACTATCTCTAAAACAAAGATTCCAAGAGGAAGTGTCTTTATCTTACATGCAGGCTATTATATCCTATTACCTGAGAGGAGCAGAAACTTGCATGCAAATTAATTTGGCTACCTGACACAAAATTCCTTATTTGCTAAATGCCTTGGGGGTACTTAACCAGACCATTTCAGAGGACTTATAAAAATATTCTTTCAAAGATCTTCTCAGCTATTTCTTATCCATATTGCTTATTACATACACAGTTGTGCAAGAAAAGTGGGGACAAAATAACAATTGGGGTTATAAATTCTGTTATAAACTCTGGTAACCACACAGTGGAAGATTTCACTAGACACTGAATATCAGCAGCAATTACATTGCAGAACTGAAGAGCAGGAAAATTTTTTTAATTGCTCTTTATTTAGCAAGACTATCATGTTCTCTCATTAACTGGTATAAAAATGAAAGTGAGTACAGAACAGTGAATCCTAAACAGATCTATTTAATATTTTCACCAAAGGAATGCTTATTAGACTGTTCATAAAATCACATAAACACATGGATTTAAATCTGTTCAGAACTTCTGCAATCCTCTTTGTCTTGCATACACCTTCACCAATTATTCTTACACAATAAATAATATATATGGAGTCTTTCTGTGTTTCATAGCACACTTCATAGGGTAAGAGGCAGTCATAAGTGTATGAAGCTGAAACTGTGAAGCTGGCTTTCCCAGGGGGCCTCCAGCCTCATACAAGGGAGACATAAACAAGCATAGTGAAAATAGGGTATGAGGAGATTTTCTCTTTTTCAGTTCAGACTGGAAAAATATAAAACTATCTGTCCAAGCATTAAATTATAAGTATTAGAAACAAAGTGTCTGTGTTTTACTGAGACGTAATTGAAAATTAACCAGAAAACAAAATAAATTAACAGTCTGCTTCAGATGTTTGTGAAATCCTCTAATGAGAGAAAAGAGAAGAGGTTCTGAGGTAAACTTTAGAAAGATAGGAAGGGAACACAAAGTGAACTGCTTTCTACTAAACTCTGAAATGCCAGGAAGAAGTGAAAAAGATAAGTAATGGAAAAACCAAGGATATGATTCTGGAGTGGGGGGCATAGTTCCAACACAAAAACTTTTATGTGCAGTTGCTTTTCAGTGGATAAGAAATTTTAGATTTAAATTTGAGGACAGAATGCCACTAAAGAGGAAGAAAGAGATCAGTTTCTAGGAAAAAAAAGAGACTTAGCACATGATCTTTAGACTTCCTGATGTTTTGATAGTGGACACTTAAAAATTTAATAAACCTTAGAAGAAGAGCAGAAAACTGAAGCTATTGTTGAATACAGCTGGCAGTATTTTAGGAGGCATTTCTGCAGGCAGAGAAATAATCCCATTCTGCATCAGTTTTCAATGCAATGCAAGGCACTTCAGTTTTCACCTAGGCAGTTCTTTATAGTATGCGCTTTGACTACTTCTTTAAGCATAGTTCTCTCAAACTCTTACCCAGCAGTAAGAGTTCACAGAACACTCAGCTGGCAGCGAACGGAAGAAGGAGAATCCAGGAGGAGATAGCCATTCCCCAAATGGATTTGGCATGGATCAACACAGTCTAATTTGCTGACCTTTTGGCTGCCCTCTACAACTTATTTATCTACTGAGCTTTCCCCCGAGATAAGAGGCAATTTTGATCTTTAGGGCTTCAATGAAAGAAAATTCCTCATCAACACATATATTGCTTTTTCAGCTCTGCCTTTATTCAGTATAATTATCCTAAGGATAATAGCTATACAGTATAAATTGAATACCAGTATATAATAAGGAGAGAAATTCCAGAAGCAGTCTTGGAAAGGACTTAAAATCCTTTAGGACAAATGGGTACATAAGTAGCATAGTAACCCGGTTGTTCTGGGAATACACTTAAAAGTATTACAAAAATTACACCATGTTTCTAGAACATGGTATCTTTTACAGTAGGGTTCCCCTCCGTTTCTCTCTCCTTTATAAATGAAAAAAAGCTGGTAGTGATAGACACTTTACTATTTATGTTTAATTTGCTGACAGGAACATGTTAACTTTCCAAATTACTGACAAACAAGCTAGTTTTATCCAGTATACCTGCATTTTCTTCTCTCCTACATGTGTAACCCTACAAGAGTTCTACACACCATGAAAGACCTTGAAAATTTATTTCCTTTCACACTTTCTAAGTTCACAACTCGATAATATTTAATCAAGTGATTTTTCAATAGGACTATTTTGTATTGAAAATTTCTTTTCAGTTTGGATAATGATCTATGTAAAAATGCAATAACCTAATTTTAAAAGGTTAATATATATATAAAAAAAAAGTTTTGCAAACCTATATATAGGTTTCTAAAACTCTGAAGGAATTAAATGCCAGAATTTCAAAGAGATAATATTCATTGTTGTGTACTACAAATAAAAATCCTGACGTGTAACCCAACTGGACCACACAAAGAATTTGTCAGAAGACAGATACCAAAATCTTCCAGCATTATGTGTCAAACCAAATCACAAGATGATTTTTGTTTCTCCTCCAGAACGGCATTGTATTTAGTCATGGAATAATTCATTATTTAAAAATCACAAATCCAGAATTTCTGGATGGAATAGACTAGTATTCTGTGAAGCCTTAAATTGTTGGAAGTAGTTTCCCACAAATACTATGGGACCTGCAGGTGCCTGAAGAAACAAAAAAGTAAAAAACCTCACTCCTTACAGTCTAGTCATGATTATTTCCTTCCTTCCTTCCTTGCATTAAGGAGGCAGGCCTCAGTAAAAGAAAAAGAGGCATCAGTTAAAGGTTGTCTTGGTGAGAAATTTCTTTCTACGTACATCCAGGTTCATAATTTCCTATCCTGAGTTTGCCTTCAATTCATCTGAAATTAATTTCTTCCTTCTATCTTCAACAGCACGTACAAGACCACACTGTAACTCCTATTCCCTGTAATTTACTTTTTTAGTTCTTTCCTTTGACTGTTCCCTGCCAAGCCTGCCTCTCTTCTACAGAGTGAGCTGTGCAGAGTGTGAGTTTCCACTGGGGCTGGAAGTGTTGGCCATTTCTCTCCAAGCCCTGGCTAGAGCAGTGGGTTGGTTGCACAGCATCCTGCTCCCAATCCAGTGGTAACTTGTACTTTTTTTGTATCTCCGCCAGTGCCTGACTTTTATAGTGCCTTTTTAAGCTGGACACCATCCAAAGTTTTAGTTGGGCTTGCCTCTCATTGAATTCCTTCTCTAGAACAGAATTCTCTAAGATTATTAATTGCATTCACCAACTAGAGAAGAAATACTGCATACAGTTCTGGTGTCCCCAACACAAGTGGTTGGAGCAAGTCCAGGGGTGGGCCATGAAGTTGGTAAGAAGACTGAAGCACCTCCCTGTGGAGATAGGCTGAGAAAGTTGGGGCTGTTCAGCCTGGAGAGGGACTCTTTATCAGGAACTGTAATGGTAGGACAAGGACTAATGGGTACAAATTGAAAGAGGGGAAATTTAGGTTAGATACTAGGAAGAAATTTTTTACTGGGAGGGTGGTGAGACTCTGGAACAGGTTGTCTAGGGAGGTTGCGTATGCCCCTACCCTGGAAGTGTTCAAGGCCAGGGTCAATAAGACCACTTAGTGGGAGGTGTCCCTGCCCATGACAGCAAGGTTTAGGATTAGATGATCTTTAAGGTTCATTCCAACACTTTAACATTCTGTCTTCTATGAAATGTCCTGCACAAATATTTGAACCATAAGCTTCAGCATAGATCTTTCTGCTCAATTGCTCCATACCAGCATATCTTAGCCCACCTCTCCTTTTATTTGCCCTCTTTGGCTTTTCATCACTTATGTAATACTACAATGCCTATAATACTGTAGATTATATTAAAATGCAAATATGACTTGATGCTAGTATAAGCCTGTTGACTGGGATCATTCTGTTCTGCATCACAGCAATGAGATGAAAAGATATTCTCCAGCACATAAGTTATTAAACCTATACTGTCTTAGACTATTTACTAGGTAGGAAGTAGATAAGACTTGTGCACTTCATCTACTCACTGTGGCATCCTATGAATCCATATGTATTCTCATGATGGGAAAGACCTATCAGCTCTTGGGATCTCCACCTGCTCTTCCATACATCACTTGAAGTTTCCATGTATAAATCTTGGAGCAAGAATATGAGCTGCACGCCTGCATGAAGAAGTTAACCTTCTGATATGCAGCAAATGTGCCAGCTTTGAAGTATCTGATTTTGTTTCTAAGCCCTAAAACTTGCAAAGAAGGGTCCTTGGTGGCTAATTCTTATATGGGTTTTGTTTACTATAGTATTTGGACATCAAATCATTAGGAAGCATTCACAAGGATTATAAAAACATAAGAAGCTTAATAGAAAAACAATAGTTTGCTGGTAAGTTGTCATTTCAGACAGTGGCATTAGGTACACTGGAGAAATTTAGGGATAAAGTTATCAATTGCAAGTTCAGCTATAAAAAAACTTCATAATTAACAATATTCATCTATGACTGAAAATTTTGTTTCTACTGTCACTCAATTACTGATAACCATGGAAATCAGAATCTCTAATATTTCATTAGGCTTTTTATCTGTATGAAATATTATAACATAACTCAATTTTTACATGGCATGAAGAAATTAAAAAAAACCCCCACAGATAAATCAGAAGAGTCTCACACTAATAAAACAGGGTAGCTTTGACACTATTGCCTATTCAGACCATGAGATGATACTATTTAGGGTATATAATACTGAAAGGGCAATCTGATAATCACACTAGAAGCAATTTCAAACCATACTACTGCTGAAAAGTCAATTTAACTTTCCAGCTTTATAAGACTTTGTTATTGCTATTGTTAATTATTTCTCATTTAATGGGAAATTGGCAACAAGGTCCCCAACTGTCATTTTAAATCTGCAATAATATCATGTGAAGCTTTTCGTCCTTATTCCCAAGTCCTGGATTATCAGAGCTAAATGGCAGCTCCAGCATTACAAAAGCTCAGGGGCAGGTACTGTTACACAAATTGCCAATTCAATTAACAGTGTGTAAATGCTCCACTGGCAGGCTGAGGGAAGGACAGCCATTTTGGCAAGTGTCATTCCTAATTTATCAAACTGTCAAACCTTCCACTCAGGTGCCTGCGGTCACTGTCTGCCTCTTAATGCTAAGTTGTAAAGCTGCAGGAACCATTCTTGTAGCTTGACAAGGCACAATACTCAAAACTGATTTTAAAATCAAATGTACAGTTGTCTTAATTATTCTCAGTATAAATGATGTTTTAATTACAAAATCAGAGTGGGAATATTCAATCAAGATCCAAGATTACATTTATATACAAGGAGGCGGGCAGATCAAAGCCTGATATCTAGCCTCTTTTCAGAGACAGCTATTCAGCTTTTCTTAGTACAGTTGGTGATTGCATCCCTCCCTCAGCAACTGTCCTTTAAGGTCTTTAATCTGATGCTGCACTTGGTTCTTACCAAACCATTATGACTATTAATGCTTTTCAGGGGAAAACCCTGAAATATCATTTTCATTTTCACAGGCCTTGCTCTCCTTCCTCCAGCAGGCATGACCAGTCACTTAATTTAAGAATTTTTAAAAAGTCTCTTTAAAAAGACAAAAAAAAAAAAACCAAAACAAAAAACCAAAAACAAAAAAGAAAAAGTAAGGAGGGTCTTCTCTAAAAGAGAAAGGCTAAATAACCTCACACTTGAAGGCCCTCCCTCATTTTTTTCCTTGAATTTTTTCCCTGTGTCAATAGAAACAGCATACAGAAATGATTGCATATGCAGATCAGAGCCCCTGCAGTGAATACATGCACTGTGCAGTTCACTGGTGCCTGCAGGATAGCGCTTGAACAGTACCCCCCTTATGTACTTTGTACATCAGAGCATCTGTAAATGTTTGCTTTTGGGTTGAATACTTGCCGAGGGAGAGCTGTGGAATGTTTCACTTAAATCAAGTTTAAATAGATATGACTATTTTAAAGAAAAAAGAAAATGAAAGTAGAAAAAAAAAAAAAAAAGCGAAAATTGTCCTGTCAGTGTATTATTAGTAAAAAAGTTAGTAAAAATTTACAAAATTCATGGCGTAATAACAGCAAAGAAAGTTCATACTGGATTAGATGAACATGTTTTGTAATTCATCTCTGGACATCATGGGCCAACAGAAGATGCTCCAGAGAAATAGAAGAAATCCAAGAAAAGTTATTATGTGGTAGATAACATCAGCTATAGTAGTCTATTTACAATAATTAGGTATAATGAAAACCTGCATTTATGTGCATCTTCCAAAGAGATTTTTTTTTTGTGCATGGTAGCTATTTTGATATGTAGGTGTTATTATCACAGCATTAGAACCTGAACACTTTTTCTTCTTACATAAGACAGCTGTAGCCTTTGACTCAATTGCATTATGTCATCGTAAGATCCTAACCATGCATTCTGTGAAAGATTGTATCCAAACAGTAAGAGAATTCAATCATGCAATGACATTTTAGAATGCTGCTTAATTCTTTTCAGAATTAAAAAATAATTCCTACAACACCTTCAACAGACATGGTAAAAACAACTGTGGTTAGTATTCACAACATTATTTTTTCCTCCATATGATCATAAATGTGAATGAAGAAAGTGCTCTGGAGCACAAGATGTCCAGGAGTGAAACATTGCTATGTTGAAAGAAGAAGAAGGAATTTCATGCCTTGGTAGAAAACAACTATTTGAACTGAACTTGACTTCTAAAGCTTTTAAGGATTGGCCCTAAATCAAGCCAAAACTGTTTATAAAGCTCTGCTAAATATTTAAGACTATGGACTTCATCCAATGCCCCATAAAATTATTGGGACAATCCTAAATCCTTTACTTACCCTATTGAAGCCATATCTATATGAAAAGATGGATCTCTAACGGGTTCCAACACATGAAGGAAAAACAGCAAGCATTTGAGAGTGATGAGGTAGATTATTTCTGTCACTTAAATCACTTTGCATAATTTCACAAGAGCACACAATTAAACTAAATTTTTAGAGGAAATGAGGAGACTAAAAATAGAGAACACGATTCCAACAAAGTTTCGAAAACAAATGTATGCTTTGAAAATCCTGACAGGCACTAACTTTTGACACTTTCATATGTGAAATATACCTGCACAGAACTGACTTTCCTCCATAGCAAGTTGTCTCTTGCTAATATTGTTATTACTACACTACTTTTCTGCTGGTGGTCTTTTGTAAATCTAACTCATTTGGAATAACATCATACAGTCTGAAAGCACGCACATACTTCTTTTGAACTTGAAAGTGTGAGAAAGAAGAGGCAGGAAAAAAACCCTTAAATCAGCAAAATAAAAGAGATGCTCCTAAGGCTATACTTTGGAAACTCTATCATCTCTATAGATTTTGTATAAGAGTTCAGGAAACTACATATGAGAGTTGAGGGTGAAAGGATGCACACTGCACAAGAAGCATCACGTGTGACCTAAAGAAATACTAAAGTAAATATAGTATTAATAAATCAGTCTCAGACTCAAATCTCTGATAGTCATTTCAGTTTTCCAGAACTGAAAGTTCTTGAATGCAGAATACCTTCTTAATACAAGAGAAAAAAAGTTTAACCATTTAAAAACAAATGGAAAGTTTTTTGTCTCTTCTGTAAATCCTAGCTCTGTAGGACAAAGAAGCCTATGAATCTTAAGTAATTCCAAGCAGTTCATTAAAAAAAAAACTAGGTGAAAAACTGTTAATAAATAGTTTTGTATCTATGAGATTATTCCAACTGAATTTTGTTTTCAGAACATCAATATAGGCAGTGCTGTAATTCAATAAACCTGTGTCCTGTAGCTTGAACTATGCAAGAAGTTGATTCAATCTGTATCATAATCATGCTTCAAATGATAGATTGTTTCTGGGTCTGAATTTCTTCAGTTGAGAATATTTTGCAGAAGAGGAGAATGAGTACTTTGAGAGATAAATCTGATAGACATAATAATTCATATGTATTTAATCTGATCTCCATGCATTATAAGACTTTACTACTGCATCAAGAACAGCCTTTTGGAAGAAATCAATTCACTGTACTGAGAAGCATCTCAGCCACTGCGGAATGATTATCAGCTTCCACATACAGAAATGCCATCTAAGGGTGTGGAGACTCCAAATATCACTTTGGAGATGGATGTTCCACAGTTACCCAAGGACCACGCTGTTTATATTAGCAACTAGTGCCAAATAATCTTAATCCAGACAGCATGAGGTATCAGAGCTCTATGCTGATGTGCATGTTCTGTACCCACCAGTTCTAAACTGATGAGTTACTCAAGCTAGTTTCAGAGCTTTGAGAGAAGTCTAAGGCCAGCTGAGGAGCTCACTGTACACTCATGTCCAGTGTAGACATACTCTTTGTCTTTTTCCTTGGAGTCTGTGTAGGTGCACAAAAAAAAAAGCAGCTGAAACATTAATGATAGTAAGTTTCTTGAGAAACCTATAGAAGTTCAAACCAAATAATTGTTTAAACAATAACACTTTGGCCTGGTAGTAGCTTCAGAATGGTAGCTGCCACAAAGTATACTGAGGTAAGAGTTGCTCACAATCCCTGTGTGAAAGCAATAAATTTAACTAGAAGTTTCCTTAAAGCACGTTTTTCTTCAAGACTACTGGTCCTCCTAGTAGATCCTTATGAAGTACTATGCCTAAATTAACATGAATACCTGCCTAACAGTGTCTAAGAAACAGAACTTCATGTGTGCTGGTTCTCTGAACATATGACTTGCATTTGGGGAAACTTTGGGACTGGTGTGGTAAAACAGAATACCCATTTTGGTATCCTGGATCCTGTCCTTAAGCAATACAAGATGATTCATATATAAAATTTCCAGAGCAGGAAGTGGTGAATAATCCTGCAGACATAACACTCCACATTAGCCTAGATTCTAAGGGTTAGAAATTGTTTTAGGCTTTAAATCACCTACATTAAAATTATGCCTGCAGTTTTGGAAATAATTAGTGATACCTATGTATTGGTTCCTGGTAATAGGCTTTCAAAATGGGAAACTTTGAATACATTTTGTGGGAGAAGTGCAAAAAAAAAAAATCTGTTGCTGTGTTTCTTAGCATGCTTCTTGAATGTTTGAGCTAAATGAAAATTGTACTGAATGTGTTCCTCAATTTTTCCTGTGGAGCAGTCATTCAGAGGGCGAAGCACACAATACCTTTGGAAAAATTATGGGGAAAATAAAGGCACAATAAGAGACAGTGTTCCTCAGCACTGCTGTCTTTTCCCTTACACAAATACAGCTGTCAGCCCTTTAAAACTGCTGAAAAAAGAGGCCTCACCATCCTGTCCATTCCTGGGCTCTGCATCTACCTCCTACCTGTGTCAGCAACAGTATGTGCACAGTGAGCCATGCTAGGAAATTCGGGGGGGCAGGAATTCATTCTCTGAACTCATCTGCTAACCATGCCATCATACACTTTCACTGGCATGGCAAAGAAACCAGAAACAGGAACAAAGTGGAGGGTAAGACCACCCACCCTCTCTAACTGCAGGTGGAGCCAGTGGGATTCGGGTCTTTAGCTAAAGGGATCACAGTGTTACTCTCCAGGAAGTTTCTGGAGATCTCAAAAGTCCTCCCATCAGAAACAAGAAAATATTAAATATTCCAGTATTCTTCAATGGCAGGCAAAAATACAGGAGCTTGGAATGGTTTTTATTATGTTTAGTGCCACGTTTTAGAAACATATGAAGAGGTTACTGAACCACATCCAGAAAAAAATCTCCCTACAAGTTACATGACTTTTACTAGAATTAGGTTCCATATTCCTGCTGCTTAAACTTTAGGACCAAATTCCTTGATTTGACATATTTAGATGAGTGGAAGACTTTTCCAGCCTCACCACTATCTTCTTTGTGATATCTGGTATCCAGCGACAATTATGTGGGGGAGAGCTGTAAAATTCTATCATGATTTCTAAAATACACTGAAGTATTTGATATCTCTACGATGTCTAGAAGATTCTCAGGTGGGGTGGGGAAGTCAAAGGTTTCACTCCATTTCTGCAGAAGTTTGTGCTCAGAGTAGTCTATAGGATTCACTCTCTTTGTGTCCATGAAATTGTTCTCTAATTATTTCTTTTCATGCATTTGAAAAATGCAAGTTTGACCCAAGCCTGGTCCAAGACTTAGTATTCTTGTTCAAATGTATGCTGATTTTCACATGGAACTAATTAATGGTGCTTAATTCATTGACAATACAACAACAACAATAAACTATTTGAGTAAAATTTGTGTCACTACTGTAAAGGTATCTTAACAGTTCTAACCTCCTATTTGCTTTTACAAGAAGCAAAATTATTAATCATGATGAAAGATTTTCCTGGCTTCTGCCTCCAATTTAATATAGCAAAGTGGCAGCATTTGCCCATATAGAGTTTAAGAGAAGTCAATACTTAAAACATCATTAACACTTTTTGCTCTTTTTGCACCATCTCTGCTTCTAATCCAAAAGACATCATTTCTCCATTCCTACATCATGGCAAATGCCTGAGTGGGCAGAGCAAAGAAATGCACTAAAAGGTGTTGTGGAGTATCAATCTATTTAAAGATTTAATGCTAAGGTTTCTCTTAGTCTTTGCTTTCCTGTTACCCATCTGCAGTTTCTCCCTGTAATCACAACCCATGATTCTTTGAAGTTGCCCTGAAACGGCACCTCAGTCTCTTCAGTGTCTCAAATACAAGTGCTTTTGTAAAAATGAAATAACTCTCAAAATGTGCTTAAAATGTATCCAGGTAATTTTTAGGAAAATAAAAATGGCAACCACATGATTAGTTCAAACATCTGATCAAATACAGACTTTGCAGTGGAGTAATGAGTAAGACAAACAGCATGGTCAGCCTGAAAGGACTGGTTAGTGCAAACCAGATAAAGTCTTGTCTCACAAGACTCAAGTTTTTTAACAGAGCTATTTGCCTCTCTGTGGATCTCATGGAATAATTTCTTTCACTGGCTTCAGTATCAATTTTCTTAGAGCTGTGGTTCTGTACTGTTGAGCATGCAATTCAAATTCATGCTGAAATTGTGATCTATGCCCTACCTAAAATATAGCCTCTGGTGCCTCAGTCACATTTCAGAAGGATGGTCCCCTCCCCTCCCTTTTCACACTGCTGGGAGTGTGGGTGCTGCAAGCCCTTGATAGTCAACTAGCTTGGCTGGCCAGCACAGTAAGCAGTTTAATCTTTGTACTTATAAAAAAAAAAATCTTTGAACTACATTTAGCCATGGCAAGGCAAGGAAAGGGTATTTCTTCCTACTGGCCTGAATATACTAATGCTAGTCACAACCTAGACATGAAAGAACAAATTACAGTAACAGATGTCCATATATCACTAAGGTGACTTCCCTCCCTATTTTTATTTTTTATCAAAAATGGTGAGTCTGAAAAGTCAAAACAAAATTAAAAAAAAAAAAAAACACAACAAAAACAAAAACAACTAAAAACCCTGCAGCATCTGTCTCAGCAGAGTTCAAGCTGGCTGACAGTTCCTTACACTGAGAAGCTGAGAATGATGCTATAATTAAAATTTCATGAACAAGACAAAAAATCTATTTTACTGGAGAACTTTTATGAAAGTATATAGAGAAAAACTGAATATGGTAATACTGGTTTATTCCTGGCCCTGAATTTAATGATTAAACTTAAAAATCCTGAACGAAATAATTGTTGGGAAAACCTCACAACTTAATTAATTATGAGTGTCATCTCTGTTAGTCACAGAAGCATGTATTAACCATTGCAGGTGAATGCATGGCTATTGGCACACCACCACTCTGGGTTCTCATTTGTTTGGTGACTGAGGATTAATTCTTCCTGTTCTTACCACAAAATTTAAACTTAACCCAATTAATTTTCAGTTTAGAAAGGAATAAGCAGGAAAAAATGAGTAATCATTCTCAAGACAAAGAAAAAAAGTAATGGCACAGTCAGAGGCATCTTACTGGCACCTATTTTACTTTTCTTTTTTTTTTTTTTTTATAACATGCATTGCTTTTACTGAATTTCAGTCAGCTCCATGGGAGACAACACCATCCGTCTTATTTCATCTTTTAACAAGGACTTGATGAGGTGACACAGGACTGATTCTTAAAAACACATTACCTGTTATGTGAGGCATTGTGTGACAGGGAGAACTATCTCTGTGACAGGCACCTGACAGCAGATTTGTTGATTTCATGGTCACTTCATTTAAAGTAACAACAGGGTGAAATATGCCATCTGATAATCTGTTTGAATGTTGACTGTGAAAAGCACTTAACATTTCTGCCAGCTACTACTACTACTACAGAATCTGTTCTTCAATATGTGCAGTTTTACCACCCTCTTTAATAATTATAAGTCAGAAACACTTATCCTAGATTAAAGGAGGGGGATGGGGGAAGGAAAAAAAAGAACTTTGAAGAAGTCACCTAGGAAGTCTGACATTGCAGCCTGAAAATAAGAAGATTCAAAATTTAGGGCATGTCACACAGTGAGACTATTGTCTGCAAGACAACTGGCTGTTTGCAGACAACTGCTGCACCTGCACTGCATAGGTGATTTCAGAAGAGATATATAGCCTTCCTCAATCAGTTTTTTTTCCATGTGAAAGTTTAATTCAGATACTTAAAACCAAACATCTCCCTGCTTAATTTTCACTAACAGGCAATGACAGCATAATGATAGAAAAGAAATAACTTGTTTCAGAAAGGGATTACAGTGAATTTGATAGTACTACTCAGGATGAATTTTTGGCTATGAAGACGGTATTATACTCACACAAACTTATGCATCAGCATGACAAGAATTTAAAAAATTAAATTATTGAAGCTTCTCTAATTATTTAGATGCTGAGCTTGTAACACAATAAAGCACAATGACACAAAAACTATTATCCACTGTTTAGTGACTGAATTTTTGAAACCCTTGCTTGTTTCAAACAAGTTTGGGATAGGCACAGATAGCTCTAGATTAATCTGGCAGCACGGGAACTTACATCAAAATCTGTCCTTAAACAGAGACATTGTCATATAAAAATGCTTGGCATGTACAAATTACTAACTTAATTCAAGTAGGGCTAAATGAGACAAATTCTAACAAATCAGCACTGTACCTCTATTGTAATTAACATGTACTCACATTGAACTATCTTGTTGATTTATGCTAACCTCCACGAAACCTGATGAAGAAATACCTTGAATCAATGTGATTTAAGCATTTAAAACCACATTAAATATGAACCAGAAGCAGGCTGGTTAAAATTTACACTTTCTCTGAAAGATTTTTGACACATTCAGTGCTTGTGAAAGCTGAGGGGATGACGGCCCTAGTCAAATACAGTTGAGTGAGCAGACTGCAAGCATCCCACATTCCACCTCCAGTGCAGTTCAACCGTGACGTGGAGGGACCTGCCTTCTCTTTTACTTTCCTCCTCACACTCACTTTTATTTACTGTCTTGTAAATATTTTATTAACTAATTCCTGTTGTTGCTAAGTGGGGGTTTTTAAAGAACTTTTAGTATTTTGCTACACAGTTTAACTTAAATTCACCTAGTCTTTCTATTTAAAAATAAAAATTCTGACAAGCAGACAGTCTAAGACTATAGCAAGTATCTTATTCCTAATATATGACAATATTATCAGAACCATTTTATATGAATCTGTTTATCTTTAAATCCTCTTTACTCAGGAAATAACCTGAGGGGTTGAGGTTTCCATCTCCTGGGATCACAGCAGTGGCAGCAGAAGCATGTATTCAAAAACTTTAGTGCAGGTTATGAATGTTGTTCTTATAGTCAGAACATTCTGCATGTTCTTTTATGGCACTGTCAACTCCAATGTTTCCTGCTAAACTTCAGCTACATTAGAAATAACAATCTATAGTTATTTTGTTAAAATAGCTACTGTTGTCTTGAAATCCAGTAAATTAAAAACAAAACAAAAATAAACAATGAAGCCCTATCAGGTGCCAAACCAATCCTCGAGACCCACTTTCCAGTTCTGTGGTTCTAAAACCCTATGCTTTTATTTTGTGGCTTTTCTCCTTCCTGTTTCTGCAAAAGCCTCACAGAAACAAATGAAAAACGAGGCATACTGAGAGCTATCTGGGTAGAAATAGATTTCAAAAGTGCCTAGGAGAAAAGTAAAGAAACCAGGGGGAATATATCAAAAGGGAAAAATGGCTTAATTCTTAATCTATTACACTTAGAGTGCTCTCTGGAATTACATAAAACTTTTCTGAAAGAAACCCCCAACATTTATGGGAAAAAAATCCTGTTCAGAGGTCTAATGTGCTCCTTTAAACAGATATCGACTTTGAAGCATGGAATAAACACCCCTGTGGCCCAGCTCTTGGGGTACTTGATGGCTGCTCTGAGTTGCATCATGCACTGTTCTGGGCAGGGAGCCAGCACCACTGGCCAAGCGAGGTCACTCACATGCACAGGGATCTTCCGGTGGCACCGATCCAGCCTCCGCTGCTCCTGCCACACTGGCCCCCTTCCACAGCTTCCTTTGAGGAAATCCTGACAGGTGTACCCCAAACTGCCTCAAATCCTCACTTGATGCAATGCTGGGCAATTTCAGGAGCCATGCTGCACCACCATGCACATACATTTCCCACCCCCAGAACTGTCAAAACTGTGCTGTTACTCAGCTATTGAGGAAAGTCTAGACTAAATTAACTTGACTGACCAAATTGGAATTGCAGTCCTTGTCAAACTCAGTGGGAAAATATGCAAACTATGTTTACAGCCTTGTTAAGCATAAAGCCATTAAAAGTCATATACTCAGTAGGTTTCAGAACAATGACAAGGAAAACCAGCTGCCTCTATGAAATACTGCTAGCTGTCCGCATTACCTTCCCTGGTGTTAAACTCTTAGTATGAAGTCTCCTTCTATCAGGAGGAACAACATTTGGCTTTATATTACCAAGTTGTAGAATTCATCACTTTCATCTCTATGCCATCTGCAGGATATTGGAAATGAAATGAAAACAGAACAGGATTTTTAACATGAGGGGAACACCTGATGTATGAAGTTATTCAAGCCCCAGGAATGTGTGGTATTGCACATTCTCACTGTCACAGCCTTTGCTGAAAAGGATTTCCCTGACCTTTTCTCTAACCAGCAAACAAATAAGCCCTATCTCTCAGCAGGAGAGAGCACTGCTCCATTAGATCATTAAACAGTTCTATTCAGACTATCCCAGTCTCCTGTCCTTGGCCCCGAAGAAAGAGCTGGCACTGGTCCAATCAGTCAGATAGAAGGAAGGCAAATGTGCTTTCGTATGGTACAGCTTGAAATGTCACAGCAGGATGAAAGTCGTCGAACAGACAGCAGTGAGGAAAAGATGTGGTGCTACATGAGGGGTAGTGTTCCAACAAGGAAAGGCTGGTGTTTCAGTCTGCCAAACAACGTAATGACTCATCCAGGCAGAAAAATATTACCACCATGGGAATATTTGGAACGTCTCAGTCTGAGAGTAATTAGGGACTAAACTACACTGGCATGCTTCAGTGATGAAATGAGAAAATAAGCAATACCTCTGTCAGGTTCTGATTGGCGAGTATTAAATGAATATGGGTTTCTATCAAATCTGACCACAAACTAGTAACTTGCAGCAGATTGTCAGAACAGAGCAATATTTCCACTTTCTCATAAAATACGATGGCACAAAAAAACCTGGTGAAGTGAAAAATGTTACAGTTGGCAGTAAGAGTTTTAAGGAAAATCATTACCACGATTATATAATTTAATCCTTGTAACAGGCATTTGCACATAGCATTTTCAACCTTTAATTACTCTGTCTGCAATGGAATAAAAAAGGGTAAGAAGAGGATGGGCAAAAGCAGCAAATTCTGACAGTTTCATTTTATTAATAACTACTGTATACAAATCACGAACTGAAAAGCACAAATTTTTAATGAATATAGGTAATGGAATTATTGTACTACTTATCTGTTGTAAAAATGTAAATACTTTGGCAAGAAGGACAAGTGTTAATTTTTATTCTTTTGTATTTCCAAAACATGCACAATTTGTATTCATTAAGCAATGCAAAAGGCATTTTTTTTATAATTGTAAAGTGACATTATAATTAAATTGCATAACCTCAGCAGCATCTGCAATTTAAGGGATCACTTACAAGCTGGCTGGACAAAGTGCACCACATTAAGCCACAAACTGAGTTACACATCAATAACCCTTCATTCCAGTGGCTGGGTTAGAACCTCGGCAACATGAAAAAAAAAAAAAAAAAAAAAAAAAGATTATTCAGAGTAAAAAGGTTTATAAGGTCAGAAGCAAAACCGCTTACAAGATCAAAATTCCCAGGATTCTTTGACTGCATACACAGAAACCTCCTGTGACACCTGTTCAACTTCTTTTGGCTGCATGGACACTTGTAGTTCAGTTGAACTAAATGCAGTTCCCAAACTAAAAGGAAGGGCAAACACAAATTACCTCTCTGCACAATATGAACAACCCCCATTAGACTGGCTTAATAAACTCTAATAGATGTATAGCTTAATACAATATTCAGCTATTGACATAAACATAAATATAAATTTCAAAGAAAATAACCTACTTTAGTAAAATTACCTGTGCAATAAAAATTAATGAACTCCAAATGATTCTGCACATCTCCACCAAATTGCATTTTCAGGCTCACATCTTCAGGACATGCTGGGTGGTTTGATGCATTCCCACAATTCATCTTCCTGCTAAGCCAATTTTAATTTAAATGCAATTAAAGGCTCAAAATGAACATTATGTATTAGATAAAGCCTTGAATCTGCAGACTATCATAAATATGATTTTCAGAAAAATTAATTACAAGCCATTAGGGTACAAGTCATCTTACTGCAAATGTTGAGTTAAACTGCAGAATCAGTTTGTTCCTTCCATTAAATGTTAAATACTGATTTTAAGCTTTGCTCCAAGTTAATAGCAGAAGGTCAGCACAAAAGAAAAAATGTTTCTGAAATAATCCTCAGAGATACTGGAGACTTATCAATCCACATTAATTGAAAAAATGTATTCTCTATAAATGCTTAGTGACAATTAGCTTCTGATCTACTTTTGGTCAACTTAAAATAACAATAAAACTCTTCACATTCTCCTTGTGCTCTGAATATAGCACTGATTTCTGCAGAAGTTACAGTTGGTGTACAAGCATTTCAAATGAAAAATCTATGTATGGTGTGAGGTTTTGTCTAACCAGTAACTCCACAAACCACACTGGAGATATCTGCACAAGACACACCATAGACCTGGTACACAAAACAAAGAAAGTCAGCTAAGAGAGCTGTCATTTGCTCTGAGGTGGAGCCTGAGGACTCAGTACAACCCCAGCATTCAAGAAGTAGCTGTGGGAAATGGTACGCTTTCAGACTTTGAAATATGTTGAAATCACAAAGACATCTTTTTAGATGGTTCTGAAGAAGATTCACAAATGTTCCTGTAACTCCTAGCAATGATGATGCAAGATTTATGCATTCTAACCTTTTCTATACACTTACAGAAAAAGTTCTACCTACCTATGTACTGAGAGGTATATAGAACACATAAGTGTTTCAAAAATAGAGGAAAAGGAAGCTATATGTTGTATATCGTATACTTTAAAAAACATTTAGCACTGTTGAGACAAAGATATAAACATTATCTTTCAGAGTTAAGAGCAGTTTTTCCAAATTCATGACTTCTGAATCTCACTGCTAGCTGTGTTCTATAATACTGTCCTACAGCTACTAAGTTCTTCTTGCCAAAAGTAACCACAATAGATTCAAAGGAAAACTGTGCTTAATTCCCATCTCCCAAACTGACATATTTTATACACAATATGTCAAAACTCTGCATTTTTCATTAACTTCTGTTCTATCATTAAACAGAAAAGCAACGACACGGTTGGAGAAATTCAGCCATTAATCTCATAATAATTGCTTATAAATGTTCATGCTACACTGACAAGTTGAATGCATCTCATGTAGTTGAGGGTGTCAAGGTAACTTTAAAAAATAAATCTTTATTAAATCACAGCTTTCTTTTCTGACATTGTTCAATTTAGGCACGAACACTGAAACTCACACCTTCATCATCTGCACACTTGATTCAACTTAATTTTATCTGCTTGAATATCAAATGTTTCAATATTCACCTCTATATCCAGGCCCTCCTCCAGCCGTTAACTACTTCAGCCCTCCAGGGGACTGCATGTGTTTGCTTCAATCCATTTATTGTCTTTTGCTTGTCTACATCTATCCCTAGACACTAATGTACTCACTTCTGGATATTAGTAGATAACCTCTGTGCGGTGGGAATTTAATGACATATCTGGCGATCAAGCTGGATGAATGTTATTTTGGCAATTGAACTTCATAATTTAAGGGCATTCATACGACATTCTCTAATTTCAAGGAAAGTGGAAAGCTGTTACATACTGCAGGTACTATTAAGATGCTTTGTATACTTATGGAACCTTAAACAATTATACTTTGGCAGACAGAAAAACTTCTATGAAATGAAATTTATTATATGCCTTGACAGTTTCAAAACTCAGAGCAATGATTAGGGCTAATGAACACAGAAGACAACTATTTCCCCAATGAGCTTGTTGCACAGTTCTACTTTTCACTGGCAAAGTTCTTCTACAGCTCAAAAGGTGTGATACACTCACAGACACTCAACAGGATTTTTTTCATTATGTGGGGTTTTTTTAGCAAGATACAAGAACAGAGAGAGACTTTAAAATTATGCTAGAAAAGGAAAGAGCATAAAAGCTCTTAATCCAAGCCTCTGTGCTGCAACACTGTTCTATAGGGGAAAAAAAATGCCACAAACTTTCTTCATGAAGATAAAGTTGATGTAAGCCTAGCACCTGAGTCCTTCAAAAAATGGGAAAACCCTCAAAATATTATTTCTGTTGGGATATCTTGCAACTTTCATATTTTAATGTATGCTATCCTGAATCCCTAACTAGTGTTCACAGTTTTATTTCTCAATCTCTGATCACACATAACTTTAAAAACAAGAGCTTCAGAAGGCTGACCGGAGTTCACTACCATCATTGGGGATTTTACATTGACTTCAGTGTACTGGACATCAACTTGTTAGTAAAACCAGTCTGAGAGCAATTAATCTGAACATACCATCTAAATCATGGAACAGATCCACACCACGCTCTCCTCTTTACCCTTTCTGGTATATTCCTACAAGTTAGCAAAGACCAAGTTAAAAATGCATATATTGAAACCTGAAGTAAAACATTTAGCTTGCCTCATAGTACAGGTACTCATAGTTGGGATGCCCAAGCTAAAAGGAAGGGCAAACACAAATCACCTTTGTGCAAAACACAAACAAGCTCTACCAGGTTGGGTAAACACACACTAATGGCACTCTGTTTGGGACAGGGTAGTCATTTTCACCACAAGACTTGTAACTCAAAGCCTAGGAGCACGGTACCTATCATGGATGATAAAATACCCTGTACGGCAAGGCCAAGGAGAAAATTACTGCATTCACCAGTGAGATGCCTCTAACTCTGGAAACAAATGCATAGCAATGCTATGGAGGAAGCAAGAGAACACTCCAGAACTAGTACAGTGAATAAAAGGGATACAGTGAGCTGTTGTCCGGATTTTCAAACACAACCCCCTTTCACTCTCTCGAGCCTTCTGCTGTTTGCCATTAGATTTCTGATTTCCAAATAACTCTGCAACTAAACAGGTGTAAAAAGTCAAACTCTGCCAAGCTTGGCTGCCCAGGAAGCTGTTGAAACCATGAGGTTCCCATGCAGAACACAGTCTTTGTGACAGCATGAGCTCACTCTGAATAGCTGTTTGTTCAGCGATGTGCATGTTAATGAACGCATTGTTCGTTGTTATCATAGAATGCTATTCAGGGTTTCACACAAACATTAATAAAGGTATTTTCTGCATCTTTTTCACTGTAAATTTAAAAGACTTTTATATTTGCATCATTCTGGTCACTGCTCTTAGGAAGGTGGTCCTAAGACAATTCCCTAGCCATTCCTATGTCCCATTTTCATTTTCTGTTTTCAGTATATTAATCACTGTACTCTGAATGCAAAACTCAACCCTGTTTATGCCAAGACTCCTGTCAAATTCCATCTCCATGCTGTAGTCTGATATGCCTTCAGATCCATCCTATTTTTCAGCAGTTTTCTTAGAAACAAAAATTATCTTCCTTCCCCCTAAACTTTATCTTCCTTACCTTTCTTTAAAGGCTCAGAAACATCATAATAGACATTTCTGATGAACTTCATCAGTGTTTTTTCCCAAAAAACCTTAAGCTTAAGAGATTTCCGTTTATCCATAAATACTACAGGAACACACACTCAAAATCAGCATAGCTTCCTAAAAGATCAAGGTATTCTTGAAAAACACCTTATGTCTCATGAAATTTTGTAGTCCTGAGATGAGACATGGCACTGTAGTTTCCTAACTCTGTTACTACAAGAAAAGGAGCTCCCCTCTAAATCACCAGAATAATAGTATTTTAACCTTTGCCTAAGATTTGAGCAAGATGTACACATACACTGAATGCCTCAACTAAAGAATTTCAGAGGCAGTTCTTCCAGAATAGTGATTGGACTTGAAACAGTTGTTGCTTTACTGAATACTGAGGACTAGAGCTAGTTGCAATAGTTTCTTCAAGTTCCTCGCAGTAAAAGAGTATAAATTTTTGGGTCACTGAAATACCACAGTTTTTGAAAATGCTAAAAGATGTGCTATATTGCTTTTCATGTTCAGGTATACTGAAGCACATGAGTTTATGTGGGGTTCCATTGGACTGATTTGTTTTAATTTCCTATAGAAATATTTGCTTCTTGTATTTTGTGAACATCTGTATGAAACCATTTCAGTAAGTTCATAAAACTAAATTTTAAAAAATAAGTATATGAAGGTGTTTAAAGTAAACATAAAAAGTCTCAAAAGATTACAAGTCTCAAGATAAAAAATATATATGAGCAAGGTGTAGGTTCTGTTAACTATTCTGTAGGTATAAATTGGGGTCCACAAAAGCATCCTCTGCTTAGCTCACGCATCTGCTTAAACTTTAAGACTTTTCTCAGCACCTTCCTGAAACCACTCAGCTGTGTCAAGGCTCTTTTGAGATGTTTTATAGGATTATTTTCCTTTCAGCAGGGGACTGTATCATTCCCACACACATACATATGTTGGCTTACCCAGAAAAGCTTAACACCAGTATTTCATAATGGGACATAAAAGAAAATGATGAAGCAATCATCTGCTGACCTCTATTTTTGCTGCTAGGTTTTCTGATAGCTTCTGCTTCACAAACAAGTTAAATAACAGGATTTTTACTTGATTAAAATCTGTACTATTTCAACACCAGAAATTACCCATTTTCGACTTAAAAGTTCTTCCCGGTTTTAAAATGTATGTATTTTACTTGTCTACTAATCCTACATAAAGCTTGGTATTGTGGAGTTAGCCCATTTCCTTCCAGGAACAGTGCAGCTCAGAAAGTTTTCTCTACTATGAGGAGAAAAAGAATTCCCTTTGGGGGGAAAATGATACACTAGTAGAGACCACTGCTTGCCTTCCCAAAACTATAAGTATCTCGTGGACTGTTTAGAGGACTAACAAGGAAATACCTGAGGAGACAGTCTCCAGCAGAGATTATCACACAAGAAAGGCAATTCTATGGAACAGAAAATACATTGCTGATGTTGAAAAAACATCTGGAGAATAGTATTTAGGAAAGAAAATATTGGAAAATATAATTTACAAAATCACATCTCTTCGAGCATTACACATCAAAAATACCCTCACTTAACAGTGGTTAAAATGAGCCTGGTGATCTATTCAACTGTGATGGTTTAACACCAGCCAGAAATCAAAGTCCAAATAAGCCACTCCCTCCCTGCCTCTTCCAGCAAGAGTGGAACAAAAGCAGGTTGAGATGATAATTTACTGAAAGCAAACAGCAATGGAATAAGCAATGCACAGTGACAACAATAGTATTAATAACAAAAGTATACAAAAAGAGGACCTGCTTTACATATAAAAGGTGTTCACCACCTTGACTTAATGCCACATGGCCTCTGGGACAAAGACAAGATGGTGGATGCTACGCTGAGGTTGCACCGCATGGCCACCAGGAAAAAAGCAAGATGGCAGTGCTCCCATGGCTAGTCTTGCCTGTTGCCCAGCCTGAGACAATGGAAAATGGTGACAGACAAACTCCTGAAAGCTAGATTGTCTGTGTCACAACAACTGCCTTTTTCCAGATGGCTGTGCTTGGCTGTGGCCTGCGGTATTCAGCTCACCTCTTCTCCTGGCACTTCAGCCTGCTGCTTCCCAGTTCCCCCCATGGCTGCCTTGTCTCAGCTGGTGCTGCAGGGCATGTGCTCTGCTGGGCCTGGGAGAGCCGCTTTTCTCTGAGTGTACTCAGATGGGCTCAGGCCCTTTGCTGCTTTTTTCTCATCTGGAGGCTGCATTTGTGACCCAACAGTGTTTGTGACCCAACAGAGCTATGTTCTCTGAGGACCAGGAAAGCACGGGCAGTAGAGAGAGAGGGCAGGGTACATAGGGGCTGGTCCTAGCAACCTCTCCGAGGAAGAGAGAGAAACAAACTGCTAGAATTCTGGGGCTGCACTCACCTTATCTTCCCCCAGAACCTCAGCCCCAGCAATGCCTGAAGATATAGAATAGCCACTGGCATGAGGTGCTGAGCTTCAAACCCTCTCTGCAACCAGGACATCACAGCCTGTACGTCACAGGCTGGTTTCCTCTTAGGGCCACCATCAGCACTAGGAATACTATTAAAACCTTGGGATGGGAATTCATGTGAAATGCAGAGTGCTAAAGTTACACACAGACATTAGAGCAAATGAGATGTGGATCAGGATGGTTGCACGTGGAAACTGTAATTAGAGAACTGACATCCTCCATTCCTTTATGGAATTGCAGCAACCATTCAGGTTGGATGAGACTATGGAAGTCAACTAGTCCAACCTGCTCCAAGCAGGGTCAGCATTAAATTCAGAGCAAGTCAACTAGACATAAAATTGTCATTAAACCCTACAAAACACTCAACAGTAATAGTTTGACACAATATCTTGAGGTAAGCAAGGAAACAAAACTTTTTAACTCATAGAAAAAACTTCCTAAATACTTCTTAAATTATCCTTGATGTGCCCAGATCATTAAAAGATTTATGACTTCCAGGCAGTTTAAGGGCTGAATAGAAGAGTAAAAAAGAGAGTCGTTCTGTCGTGTCAAAACAAAACCTTTCAGCACTCAAAATACCTATGAATCTTTTATCTCTTCCATCCTAGTCTGCAGGTTTAATTTCTTTCTCTGTGATTGGTTAACCTGCCCACATCAGTATTTATATGACCCTGTAGTAGTAGTAGCAAAGTAGTTAACTACAGATGAATGTATTCTCATAATTTAATTGAGGGATTCTGAAATATTATTATCCATATTTACTGTCAGAGACCAAGACAAGGACAGATTAACAGAATTGCCCAAGGTCATTCAAGCATTAGGTACAAAGTTACATCTCTTCAATTCCAGTCTAATGCTTACACCCTCGAGCTTACTCTTCTTTCTAAAACAAATCTGTCATCTTTTTTTTCTAAATATTTTTCTCAATGGCATACTTATGTTTTCTTCAGTCTTAAGAGTGTAATACGCCCTTTTCCTAGTTTCATTGCATCTTTCCTTACCTTTTGGAACAAGGTCATCCTTTCTTGTCTTTGCCAATGTTTCAGCCACCAAGAACCCATTCTCCTTTTCCCTATTCCTCTAACATAATTTTCCTTGCATACAAGATTACATTTTGTCCACACATCTCATACACAGCACATTGAATCACCTTCTAGTTAAACGTGCCTGGGACATGGTCTCAAAGGTTATATCATATACTATCATGTCATTACATTAGTTTATAATTCAGTAGTATGTAATCAACTTCCAATGCAGTCCACACTGTGGTCAAGTCTGAAAAGTCACACTGCTTCAGGCCTATAAAAAGTGGCCAAAATTGTAAATGGATTTACTCTTGAGGTCTGCCATTATAAACCCATGAATACAACTGGCTCAAGCCATTTGGCTGGGTGAATTTGAGCATGCCTGACAAAAGCTGAACTGGTAAAGCCAGGAGAGCTCATACTTCTAGCAGTTGCCTGGCTTCCTACTTGCTCAGGTGGACTTCAAGTGGAGAGATATTTCCTTTATTTTCAGATCACCCTGTCAAAAGCTTTTAGGATAACTCCAGCTATGTTAAGAGACTACTTAAGACTGTCACACACTCTTATACCTCTTAGCAACCTTCAGCAACCTCAGTCAGAAAGAAATACCACATCCTAAAGTTCTGACAAGACAAAGCCTACTGACGGGCTCCAAACAATTTTTTCTGAAATTTGTGTTGGAATAATTTGTGTGGAAAATGACATTTAAACAACAGCTCACTTTCATTGCCCTTGCCCCCCCGAAGATTTACCAACCTAAGCAACAGAAATGCTGCATCAATAAAAGAATGAAAGGTACCCTGGGAAAACACAAGTATCAGGTAACACTCATTTCAGATTATTTACTGCATTGCACATAGGCACTGTCCTGTTTGTCCACTGCATAACAAAGTTCAGCCTCTGGATAAAACACAACACTATTGAGAGAATAAATGAGTCCTGATTAAAGCAAACAAGACAAAACAATGCAAATGTGATGATAGGTAAACACTACATGAAAAAAAAAAAAAAAAAAAAAAAAAAAAAAATCTCCTTTCCCTGTAGCTTTTGATGTTAGCTAAAATATTTTATAGTCTTCTGGACCCCTACTGTATCACTAAAAACCTAACCAAAAAACAACCATCAAAATAACTTATATGCTGTATAGTAATTCAACACCTTAAGTCTTCCACTTCTAGCATTATGACAAATGATGCTTAAGAAACATCTGTCCAACCATTCCTACTCAACCAGCAGTCTACAGCATCATCTTATTCTTCCCCAAGAAAGCCATGACTCCTGTGTTCCTTCAAGTCAGTGAGTATCCTCAGTCTTACTGAATTCATCTTTTGCTGAAGTCTGAAGACCTGTGGTTTTCTTAGCTCTAGGTCAATGACAATTGGTCATAAACCAGTGTGGCTTTTGCAACTGCATCTGTTCATATTTTGAAGCAAGTGAAGAACATGCAGACTTGACGATTCCAATGAAATTCAGAGGTCTAAGGAAAATGATTCTGCCTTTGTACAACTGGAATTATTTTTCTGCCTTTTAGTATACATGTAAAATGCATTCTCAGGTAGGTTGTCAGTACACATCCAATAAGCTCCATATTTTCTAAGGAGGTTATAATGTAAATAACAACTAGAACATTTGCAGGAAAAGGCCTTCAAATAAAGATTTTCAGGAGAAGGCTGTTGAAGTTTTTCTTGTGCATTATGTTGCTGAACCGCCTCATTTCCATTTTGTTTTACTAGATCACAACCCTTCATCAGAATTTTGTATAAAAAAACCTTACCATTTTCTGTTGCACTTTTAAAAAAAATGCTAGGATGTAACTGCTCCTCCTCACTCCACTGACCAATCTGAGTATTCTCTGTTACATCCAAGCTATTAAAATATCAATAAAACTGTACAAGTACTGTAGCTGTGCAACTCTTCCTTCAAGTCTCTCTTTAGTTCCTGAAACTCTTACTACACATAATCAAATGAAATCAATGGGATTTGATTTTTAAGTGATAAAACTATTGCTTACTGTGAGGCATTCTACTTAAAGTAGAATCAAGTACAGCTAAAATAGTACAAGTACTCGAATTATTGTTCTTTTATACATAATAAGGGCATCAATCTAGGTTTGTTAAACAAGGAATTATTTAGACTTTTATAATTAAGTTATTTTTATAGTTAGAGTCCAGTGCACATATAAAGATATAAATTTGCAATGGCTGAAAATCAATATAAGCTTTCACACTGGGAAAGCTAACACCAACACAGTGGATAACTTGGAGGTTAATAAAATAGCAGAGGAAGCAGGAAAAAGAAAGCACACTTGTGAAAAGATCAAAACATATAGCCTTTAAAAATCTTACAGAGACACCTAGCTTGAAATATGCAAATATCCTGGTGCCTGTAATGAGCTTACTCACAAGTTTAAAGTTAATCAGGTGTGTTCATTTTGGACAACTTGGAACAAAAAACAAAAGGGATGGATCATAAAACTTTATTTCTTATTTGGAACTTAATTTGACTAAAAACTTCTTTGAAGCCCCATTCAAAGAGCTGAGTAGCAGATTCAGCTCTCATTTCAGTATAACTCAGTATCAAGTTTCTTTAGAAGATGCTTTTAATATGTAAGACAAAAATAATAGAAGATTTCTAGTCCAAAAAAACCCCAAAAAAACTGCTTATAACAAGTTCCTACGCTAAACTGCTTTTAGAAAATCTACCTCAACACCACAAACCTACAATGTGGTATACAGCATGGGAAACAACCAGCAAAGCACCTCCAAAGAGATGCAATAGAATGCCTTGAACCTCTACTACTAGAGGTTCTACTAAAAATAGATTTTTGTGTTTTTTGGACAGAAATGCTGTGTGAATTTGAATAATACTATTTTATTGGCTAACTTCTCAGAACTGGCAGTTTGCGTGCTTCCCTTTAATGTTTCATTTTTATAGAACTCTTATAACTTTAAAATTTAGGTTAATAATAATAACAATAAATAATAGTGGTAACAATAATGTTTCCTCACAATAATTACTTCCTTGGGTGCCAATGACAATATTCTTCAAAACACTGTTATTAGGTCCATAAAGATGTTTATTACAACCTACCTTAAGGTATCCTGACATCCTGAACACTCATGCAGCTGTCATGATAGTTATTGCTTTTAGAGCATTATGAACACAATCTGGACTTTTATAGGATTCGTTATCTTAAGACAAAAGCTCATAGTAATTAATAAGTGGTAAAGAAAAGTGAGATGGACTTTTGCACACACCAGTGACATCTGCATGATGGTTTTATAAAAGTCAGATACACTTGAAGGCTTCAGTCCCAGGTTGGCAAAAAACCAAAACCCACTTAAATAATTGGGTTGTTAAAGCTGTGTAAACATTTTGTTATCTCTGCTTCTTAGATACTGTTTCTTAGATTTTGCTTCTTAGGTTTTAGGGCACAAATAATATCAGTAGCTAGAGACTTCAGGAAAGCCCAATGAAATTGAAGGAACTCTTCTTGCCAACTACAATGAAAGGTCATAAAACAATCCTAAGCAGGTTCTTCTCTCCTTATGCCTGCACTGAAGTTTCTCTATTTCCTTTGCCACTGTTTGATTGTTTTTTGGGTTTTTGTAGAAAAATCTTGATCATACAGAGTATTCAACAGAGCTTCTTCCATTAAATTTTGTATTACTACCATGTTTGATAAATTCCTTTCTATGATGGACAGACACTAATTACCAGAATTTCTGTCTTACATTGCTGTGGCTTCTTTTCAAGGCAACTCACACACTTATAGACCTTCTCTAACTCCAATTCATAATGTGAATATGAAAACGCTCGAGGCTGTGATCATAAAAACCCCTCAATGTTTTGATAGAAATCCAAAATACGTTATTTGGGGTTTTGGGTTTTTTTAGTTTAACAGCAGATGCTGAGTATTTTCAGTTTCTAGGATAGATTCTTGATTCTGCAGCTCCACACATGTGGTTATCTCTTTCTCCTGAACTATGGCATTCAATGGTATAAAGTTGGAGGTTTATCGCCTTACACTGAGTGCAGGATGAGACGGCAAGACATCTCACCACCTTACAATCTAAAAAACCTGCCCATGACTTTTCACATTCTCTTGCAATACTTTTATTGTAGAATATAAAATTATATTAACAAAATTCTATTGCAAACAAAGGGAGGTTAATTTACCCATTACCAGGCATATTAAGAGCAATGGTAATTTAAAACTCTGTAATTATGATGCCTGCTAGAATCTTGATTGAATTCTGTTATAGCTATCTCACAAAAGTTCCTTTTGGAAGAGTTATTGTCCAAGGACCACTTAGGGAAAGTTGCCTGCACAGATCAGAAGGCAGTAAGTAAAAAAAATACACCATAAAAGTATCCCATTTGGAAGAAAGGAAAGATGTTTCCTTGTTTTTACATATAAAGGATAAATCATTGCCATTATCACAATGGAAACAATAGATACCCTTATACAGCACTAGTGCTTTCCAGGAGCTCTTCTATTTCTAAGGTTTAGTTTTGGCCAATCTATGTTTTAGGCTGATACCTTGTTTCTCTGGAAGTACATTTTTTTTTTTTTTTTTTTTTTTCATATAGAAAGTAGTTTCTCTTGGTCGTTATTCAACATGGTTATTTTGAAAATATAGACTCAAACGAATGAGGTGATGGCTCCCTCAGTCTGCAAACTGTACATATTCAGTCATTAGCATCTAGCTGCTAAGATCAAAATATTAGGTTTAAAATGTGCTGAATTTTTTATCCTCTGTGCAACTGGCTACTGTACCTGAGAACTTCAAAACTCTTTTAATGCGTGACTTATGCTATGGGCTGCTTACATCTAAATGTAAAGTTCCTAATACAACAGGAAAAATCAAAATACTCTAATACTTATTGTATTTCCCCAAAATATTTATATATCCCCTGTGGAAATACTTATAGCATTTTAGAATACAGTTTTAGCAATATCTGGGTTTCCTATTTTTTCTCAAGTTATTGCTTATTCTATGCTCTTAATTTCCAGTACTGAGAGGTCAGAACCATTTACAGATGGAATCTATTGATTGAGAAGGCTTTATGTATCTCTGTGCACATGCCCCTGTCGATTCAAGGAAATAAGTTACTATTAATTTCATTTGCTGAGAGAGATATGAGAATAACAGTGAAGTCTGATAGTGCAGTACGTGATACATATATGCCAAAGATACTATTGTCAGAAGTTGGATAGACGCCTTATATATACATAAAAGCAGGCCATCACAAGCAAAATCTAATAAAACTCATATATCCCATCAAATTTTCATGCATTCTTTCTATAATATATTTAACAGGAATACTATTTTGAAAATGTATTAGTTTCTTAGGGAGTTTTAAAACATTTTATAGGAACTGTAATGTATACTCTTCAAATAATAAAATCTCAGCACAAGTTCAACACACAAACCTCTGAGAAAGTTAAAAAAAAAACCAAAAAAGCCACTTAAACCAATCTGAAAGCTACCAGAATAACCTTTAACTTGTAAAAACTGAATATCTTTCAAGTCCAATGTTTTAGATTTCTACAATTCTTGTAGAAAGCTGTTTCCTTCCCAGTTTTAACATGATTTCTAGCTTTGAAATACAATGCTTTTAGTCTGCCAAATAGCATACATTTTTGGCCCTCACCTAAGAAATATCTGGCCTTCACCTAAGTAGCTGTGGGAACAATGAATTAATTTTCTGAGAAATAGACCTTAAAATGTCTGAAAAATAGAAAAAATTCTGGATGCCTCTTAAAGAGCAGTATATAAATGTAAGTCACAAGTTCCTTGCAGTGGCAATTAAGAATTTTATCCCCAAAACTCAATACACTAACAACGCTAAGTTTGATATATTGCATCATGGTGTGATGAAGGTAATACTTGAGTATTCTCAAGAGAAAACGTGATCTGTTGATCTTGAGATCTTTACAAAACTATTTCAGGTTTTGATGTTATATTTGATGAATTACCAACATTTGATGGCTTATCACAATTTAAAGCTGTTAAAACTTAAACTGCCCCTTCTTGTTTCTGTATGTCTAAGATGTTTATTTTGGGGGAGGGGATTTTACAATATAAAATCTGTTAATTTATAAGTGTCATAATTTATTAAATATATAATATTATACAAATATATATATATGTTCCCATCTGTTATCCAAGGTCTGATACTGTATTTCATAAAATCACTATATTTTCCCTACTCATAGTTTTTTCTCTGAAAAAAACAGATAAAATATTTTCTCCTATACTTTAAAAACCAGTCAGTTGTTCTCCACACCAATCAAGTGTATTCAACTACTGCCAGGAGTAAATACAACAAAAATCTTAAAATCTTATACAGAAACTGCAATCAATACCCAAACATGCTGCTACTCTTGCCTCTGGGCCTAGGAAACATATATATCTATTTAGGTGTTTGTGAGGAGAAGAACACAGCCAGAATTCAATCTGTGAAGGGAAAAGGAAGGATGTCTTTGCTTCTGTTGTATTTTGGAGCTTGCTTGAATAACTTACCACAGTGTTATGTGGCTTTTGCAGTGCTGTGTTGTATTGATTCCACCCTCTGTGCTCCTAGATGACTGCAGGATGGCTCCTGCACCTACACACAAGACAGCTGAAGCATGGTGGGACCTCTGCAATCACCAAGGACCAAGAGTCCTTGGTTCACAGAATCAGAGTTACAATTATTACAATCAATTACATAACCATAAGAACAACTAATTAATTAAAATATTGATTCTCCCTTAATGAGAGAGATAAGAGTTGAAATTCATTATGCTCACATCACTTATATTAAACATTTTTAGCACGTAATTTCTTGAAACAGATTTAGTTCTGATGAAAAATAGACACCCAATATTTCATGTTGATCTGGTGTCTAAAAACATTCCAATCGTGCTTAAGAAATGTGTCATCTTTCTATTCCTTTGTATCTTTTTATTCCACTCAATGACAAAATAATTGAAGTCATTTGTGATTGATGCTCCATTCTTATTATAGTTCTTTCTTGGCTGTGAAATTCTTCCTGATCTGCCTTCTCGATCTTCCCTAGAGGTGTGCATGACTTCTCTCTTTCTTTAATGCAAAACCTCCTAACATATGGTTCCCACCAAAGCTTAAAAACTGTCTACTTTTGTAACTGTACTGATCATGACAAAGAGGGAACAGAATGCCAGATTACTTGCCAGACTACACGTCATTTTATTCAAACATTCATAAGCAATTTTTCAAGAGTTAAAATATATTAGTCATTGTAATTTTTAAAAGTGTAATTTATCTCTCTACTCTCTCTTTCCTTTTGACTCCCTGTTAAAAACTGCTGAACCAAAGCTTAAAGGCATCCAGTCTCCTGGGATCTAACGGGCAGTGACTGGTGAGCACAACATGTATGATAGAAACAGAAAAGGGCTTTGCCTTCCTCTCTGAAGGGTATCATTTCCTCTTCTTAATAAGAGGAAATTAAAAAAAAAAAAATTGGGCCCTCCAGCAGTGGGGATTAGAGTGGGAAGAGACAGCTCCGATGATACTAATGATTTTCCAGTAGTGTTGAGAGAATAGATAATCTATTTCCTTCTTAATAAACTTACCTCTTCCATTTTGTCTTTTTACCTGGCTTGGTCAAATAACTGATAAATCTCTTATGAAAACACTGGGAAGGTTTTATACCCATTTTCAAGGGTTGGAAGAGATATAAGCAAGGTTTTGGAAAAAAACAAAAAGACAGAAAATGCTGTTAAATATGATATTTTGAGGATTGGTTATGGACAATTCTGTTACTCATGTGAAGAACTACATAAGGTGTTTCACAATGTCTCTTTCTATGTTAGACTTTATCAAACAATTTTCCTGAAGAGATATAGTTAGCTTTTTCACAGAATATACTTTCTAAGTTTAGTTTTTTATGTTCTTTCTATCTTTCTATAATACACATTCAATCTTTCTATAATGTAAGTTACCAACTCACTTTTCCTTGTAAAATTTTTCAGGTGTCTCCCAAGCCAAAACAGGAATTCAGGAAACCAAAAATGTCACAGTCATGACTGCCTGTTTGGCTCACCATTTGCCAGAAAGAATTGTCAAAACTGCTTTTAGCAAGAAAAATACTTCAGTGCTAGTAGCTGCCATGTAGACAGTCTCTTCTGCATAAGGGAAACTAACATTCCTTCTTTAGTAATTTGTTAAAGCTCATTACCAGCATATTATTTAAATGAACTGGCAACATGCTTTGATGTGCTGCTGATCTAAACTGTCTCCTTTTTGAAGCTGGGGATAGTAGAACTACTACCTTCTCAAAGATACTTTCAGTGGAGTCCTGTCCTCTAATTATGTCTTCTCAGGGTATCATTTGAAGAAATATGACTCAGCTGCAGGAGGTTACATGTGGTGACAAAGGCTTGAAATGTGTCTCCAGTATGTGTAACTAACATTTGTACCAAACTGTTGAAAGTGATTTCTACTAGAAACTTCACAAATCCAACTCATTCAAAATTTCTTTATAAATTACAATCCTGAGAATCGACAACTCCCACAGGTAACAACAGATTTCTAGCTTAACAGTCTGAACTTTTACTGGAATATTGTAATGAGATAGAGATCCCAAGAAAATACACATTCCCCATGTATATTCAGGCTCCCTCCTACATCTCCCAGCTTCAGCCAACTTACTTCATAGTGTTATTTTTGTCTTCATGTTTGAAAACCCAAAGCACTTAGACAAATTCCAGTTGCTCTGTTTTCTTGTCTACAGTCCTGACACATTTCTGCCTCAGAAAGTCTGAGGCTTGGTGATTGTCATTTCTCATACAGGAACAGACTGGAAGCTGGGGCTGGGATTCCTGCTTCTTGTGCTCATCTTTTCCCACTTTGAATGAATTACACCCAACTCTACACCAGTTTGCATTACCACACCCACAGTAATTTAGAATATATACTTAACTGCAAACCATTTTTTTACAGTTGAAAAACGTTGCACTTTTCTTGTTTAAGGATATAGAGTGTTGCAGTTCACTGTGTTGCAGTTCACTACTTTATAGAAAGCCGCTTTAAATAACAACTCCATGTTTTTTCTGTTTCTGAATGCTTTGATATAAAAACAGGACTCTGCAAAACATTAATGTTTGCACTGAAATGCTCCTCCCACATTTTAAGAGTGATATAATTGGTTTTCCTATGTTCTTTCTGAGAGAAGGCAAGTAATTTATAAATATTTTCCACTTCACTACACATTGCATAAATCACTGGACTGACCTGTACTTCAGAGTTTTGTCTGCTCAGCCTTGCTGTGGTTTGGGATCTGGCAAAGGGCTCCTTTCCCTCAAGTAATTTTTTGGGTTTATCAATATGGAAAGTCTTGAGCTGAAATTTCTTTCCAACTTTCTTTTGCTGTTTTAGAAGCAGTCAACTTCCAGTGCCATTGTGTGACCGTAGCAAAGACTGACCAAAAAGAGCTTTCTTATAACTTTTGAGGCAGGCATTTTATTGGGAGAAGCAAACCAGCATTATCCTTTAAGGCATTCTCTCTTTGCACTAACACACAACCCTTCTAGTGCTGTTCTAACACACAACCTCTTGCTACACGTTTAAAGCAGTGCTTACTTCTCTTGGCCGAGGGTGAAGGCAATGAGTCTGAAGCAATCACACACTCTCTTTCTCCAATTGGAGAAATTAAAAGGGAGACCTAAATTTGAGAGCAGCTTAGGCATTTTTGCAACAACAATTCTCTTATTGATTCATTTCATGTGGATATATTGGGAAGACAAAATGTTTATTTCTGCTTTTGGCTGATGAGTTTATGAGGCATGGGCAAGGCTACTGTACACAGCTGCCAAATTGATTGGTCTAAAAAATCATCTTCTACTGCCACTAGGTACAACAACAAGGAAAGTCCAGGAGGTTGAGCTCTCTCACTGTTTTGATGCCTACATCAACTGCACATTAACTTCCAAGCTCTTATTCTGTATTCAGAAGCAACCCCTTGTTGAAAGACCATTGTGTTAAATTTCTGGGCTAACAGCTCCTGAATTTAGTTATCACTTTTCAAAGCAGTATGTTCCCTGCCTACTGGTATCTAAAGATCTGTTTGTGCTTGCAGCTTAAGTAAGCTTGAAATGCTTTTGCCTTTTCCCTCCAGATATAATTTGTAAACTTTTTCTTCAAAGTATTGCATTGCTTTAAGTCCTTTGTCTGATATTTTTTAATTAGTCCTGTCCATCTACCATGAGAAGTCATTGTCTCAGATTCTCTGTTCTATTTTGCTAAAGAATGATGGATTTTTACATATGAAACTGAAGTGAATTTAGTTTCCATTCTGCTGCTTTTCTCCTACTGCAATGACTGTTTAGCCTCATGCATTCCCATGGATGCTGTACTCAGGCATGATGATTGCTTGTGTCTGTTTTTACCCTTTGGGGTTTTTTGGTATGTAATTGTTATTACTGCCTTTCCCTAAGATCATATTCTCACTTTATTTCCCAGCCTTTTTACATCAAGACCTATGTCATTCATAGATCTCAGATAATTTTTCATCTTTTCTCCACTAGCTTCTGCACTGCACCTGAAACCTAAAATTCCTGATAAATAAACACCTGTCTCATTAGCCTTCTCTTTAAGCTTTGCCTGGATTACAAACATACATGTCATCACCTGACAAAGACCACCTTACCTAGGTAATTCATTATACAATGTTCTGTATTTTGAAAAAAAAAAAAAAACACTTCTAGGAAGAGAGAGAAATTTGCCCAGTGCTTCCAAAGATGTTCCTTCCCCAGCACATTAAACACCATATAAGCAATTGCTTCAGGCAAGCAGAGATCCACACAGAAGAATATGCCACTAACATTTTTGAACAAGCTAAGTCCATATAGGCTTCTGTTACGCCTGTTTGGCCCAATTAATATTTTAGTTCATGAGAGGCCTCATTAATTTTAAGCAGGTTACTTGTGCATATAGCAGTAAATGGATATATCTTGCTGTGAACTTGGTAGCATTCAATTTCTGTACAAGATTTGCCAAAGGCAAAGTCGAAAAGCAAGTTATTTTCAACAGACTTAACCTTGTCTGATAAGAGCTTGAATCGTTACCAAAATACTTGTAAAGGTCTGCAATTCATAATCTCTTAAGGAGAAAGACATCAGATTTGAAGCCTTACATTTCCTGCCTACATTTCTGTGATATGTCATGCAAATAGCCAGACTGCACTTCTCTGTTCCCATGTACATAAACTGGAGTAAAACTATATTTGTCTTGGTTTGAAATTTTGCTATGAGCTTCCTCTACTGCTAGCACGCAAGAGATATAAATGTAGATGATAGCAGGGCTGGGAACCATCTTTTCTAGATGTTATTATCCAACTAAACTTGGCCAGTTCCATTACATAACATTTCGTTGGCACAGAGAAGAAACTCATGACCCTCCCTTTCTCTTTTCCCTGGACATCTCCAGTGTAACAATTCAGGGAGAACTGCAATACCCCATTTCCTTTTCAGGATACATTGAAAATATGAGAGCAAGAAAAGCGAAAAATAAGGGTTCAAAACTCTGAGTATTTGACAAATTCAACTCTAATGGAAACCACATCTGCTCTTGAAAACTGTATGCAATACATTTATAGCAGACAGTAAAAATATTATTCCAAAATTCTGTTTCCCTGTGTTATTACAAAATGACAATATTGTTTTTAGCCTATTTCCTTTAACCAGATTGACAGAATTACAGGTTGACATTACTGTGAAATTTTATGATGTATTATGTTAACTGTGCCAGTTTGATTAGCCTTGATTGACAGCTAGTACCTGCACAGAAAGTTAAATATTTCAGGAAGGAAAGAGTGGTGGAAAGTATGTTGCCTCCTTCACTGGTAACAAGTAACAAGAAATATATAGCAACAGTAGTAGTAGTAGTAGTAGTAGTAGTAGTAGTAGTAGTAACATAGTACATATAGTATTACAATACTAATGTTACATTTATTCACTAAATAAGTTAAAATACTGATATTTATATCAGTAATATAATAATACTCTCACCTAAATAATAATGCTCTCACCTAAATCATTCTGTGTTTGGCAAACTTTACATGCATACTGAATGAACATAACAAGTCTGAAAAAAATTGAGATCTTTCATTCTGTATACATTTTGCTTCTGGAAATGTACTACCATGACTGAGGGACTAAATTTAAAAATCACAGCACACGCAGTGGCTGCATCTGAGCTATCATATCATAATAATACTTCTCTCCTGCAGCATCCTCATCTGTTATCTAAACAGAAGTTGAGATTCTTTTAGACTATAAAATTGGTTGCTCAGATGTCTTGTGAATTCAGCAGAGAACTTGTGCATTACCCCTCTAGCGAATTCAGCAGAGAACTTGTGCATTACCCCTCTAGCTTTAGGGTTTGAAAACCCTAAACACTTGAAAATGGGTGCAATTGGAGGTTCTCCACTCGCCCTGTAGATGACATTAATAAGGTCACTGCATGTTATAAGACACACACACACACACACACAAAAACAAACAAACAAACAAAAAAAACCTAGAAACTCTTTTGCATTTTACTTGTACAAAAACAGGGAAATTTAGGAAGGAGTGCAGAGGGAACCTGAATTTTTTAATGTGCAAAAACATCTTTGAAATAACCTCATAAGTGGTGAATGTGTTTGAGGATTTTTCACTTCAATAGTTCAACACTACCAGTAGCATCCTGTCTTCCCCAGAAACATACCTCCAGTCTTAGCATTACATTTGACTGTATGACACTGCATCACAGTGGTGCTTCTTAGGCTCTTTAAGACCAATTTCTCTATTTCAGTCATTCCTATATCATGGAAATCCTAACTCTAAGAGAATTTAGTACTGTTAGTCCCCAGGTCCAGCATTTTGCACTTTCTGCTATGAAATTTCATTCCATTTCTGCTACACTAGTTCTCAAAATTATTCAGCCCTGACTGCTTCTTTCTCCTAGTTTTGTCTCACTGGTCAATTTTTTTCAGATCTTGAGAAGTTCCTTAAAATCTTCTCTCCTGTTAGGAAGCTACCTTTCAGTACTATCACACTGAGTTTAGTTTCTTAACCACTCCACAATCCAGCAATTCTTATGCTGACACCTATACTTTTTGGTTGAATAAATAATTTTTGAAACAGCAGTATAGTAAATTAAGCTCCAGAAAAACTATTAGTAGTTAGCATTTCTTTCCCCAGAAGAAAGTCAGCTATCTGGTTAGGAAGAAATCAGGTTAATCTTGCGTGATCTGCCTTTTCTATTTTTTTTTTTTTTTTTAATGCAAGTTTAATTTCATAATTCTTCAGCCAGGAAAACAAAGTAAAATGTCACGTAATAGACTCTGGTTTTATATTTCTGTATCTTCTCAAAAATGACTATGTTACCTAACTTCCATTTTTAATTAATTAGGTCCATCTAGACAAACCCTTTTGGACTTTGTAATAACATCTTGAGATCAGGCATGTTGGAAGGGCAAATCATTTCATGTAATGTTTCAAAATAAATGCCTCTCTATCCATAGGCCTATATGAGTCGCTTCAAGGGGAAAAAAAAGATGATAAAATAAACAAAGAATACAAAGGCTTACTGTCCCACAGAAAGGTTTGGTAATGATTTTAAACCAAGTAAAGGTAATGCCTGGGATTTGGAGCAGGAAATTTTATTTTACTAAAGATGTTTCTTCAAAGTATACTGCTAGAAAAATGATATTATCTATAAATAGATAGTAATATATAAAATAGACTGTAAACATTATTATTATTTATCTATTAATATGTATTATATTATGTATCTATTAATATCTATTTAATATTAAAATAATATTAAACAGATATTAAATTAATATTAAATAGATATTAATTAATTTATCAATATTATTTTCTTAAACATCTATCATGTTTTTTGCAAGGAAATTTTTAAATGGGAAATTTTTCAAGAATAGAGTTTTTGTTGCACCATTCCTGTCTAGGTAACCTGCGTTACTTATGTCATTAACAAAATAATTCAACATATTACTGTAGCTACCTTTGAAATAAAAAGGTGCACATTTGCTTGGGAGTTTCTTAAAGAAACATTCTATTGTTAAATTGTTATTTTTGCACAACTAGCCAACAAAATTCAGATTTACCTCCATTGTTAGTTCAGAATGCAATCTATGCATTTCCATCAAAGGAAACATTACTGATGTACTGACAGAATTAGAAAGAGTTTTCACTGCAAACTTCCTTTTGCATTTACTTCATTTCTCAATGGAAATTCCAGCATTCAAAGGTGACAATAGCTGATATCTTAGCTGATAATAGCTGATAGCCTCTTTAATTTTCTGTCTTAGTCCTACAACGACAGTCAGAATGTTGTAAAAAGCTGATCTTAAAAGTCACTGAACAGAAAATTAAGATGGAAGAAAATTATGATTCTAAGGCACATCTAAGTATCCTAATTAGCTTCTGCTGGAGTACCTCACATTCATGCTATAATGGTACATAGGAACAAGAATTGATTCCAGAGGGAAGTTTGGTATAGTCAATCAGTCTCTCCACTCATGAGGAGACAACTGCCCTGGTTGAATAAGCCTGTAGACCACTGGGAGCTCATATTCCTTCAGCTATAAAGCCCTTTTGGATGCATGTCCTTATCTCACAATGAAATCTTTAAAAGCTTTCTTCCCTGGCGAGACATACATAGAATATGGATTTCCTTTTGCGCTGCAAACTCTGTCTAGAAAAACAGTACAGACAGTTCTAACTTTGGCACTATAAGGATGGAAGATAACAGAGAAAAAGGACAGCAGTGATGAGAAAACACAACCAAAAATGTATCCTGCCTCAAAAAACCTCACCAACCTCTATGTGTTTGGAAAAGTAGTGTCTATCAACTGTCACTTCCAGGGAGAAGGTAACTAAAAATAACAACATGAACACATCTGGAATTAAATTCAGAAAATGGCCAATAAAAAATAAAATTGGCCTATTTTGAAAAAAAATAAACATTAAAAAACTGTGATAAATGCTGTTCCATTGTGTGGAGAACAAAGTGAACATTTCTCTTATTTTCAAAGCATGCACTGCATCTTATTTATACAAAATCAGCCTGCCTTGCATCATAGAACCAAACCAAAGTATGTTAGTAGAAAGGTAGAAGAAAATGAAACAAAGGCAAAACCAAAGCATCACATCCTGGCACATCTTCCAGGTATTGTGTTTGGCAATATGGTGTGAGATGCAACTTGGCACAAAGCTCACAAAGGGCTCTAAATGCTCTGCCATTCAACCCCAACTATCTGGGACCACATGTTTAAGTTCATGACCTAAAAGCAGCTCAGAATGTTCAACAGATAACAGAATCCAATGCCAGAACTAGACTGCCTGTGGGGAGGAGAACCACTTATAGCACTGCTCCAGAGAAGGCTACACAACATGATTTTGCACAGAAGCTGATTAATTCAAGTATCAACAAGCAATTGCTTGGTGCTGGCTGTTGAGGCCCTGATTTGCTGATAGTGTTGGGAAGTATATGGAAATGGAAATCTGAAGAGTCCAAGGCACATGTGCCACATGCAGGAATTTTAGTATCATAAAAAGTATGAATGGAAATCTATATGACAGAATGTAGTGGCATAAACAAAACATTTAAACATCACATTAAAAAGTAGGTAACAAAGGGAAAAGAAGCAAGGACATTGCTCAGTGAAAGAACAATAACCTTTCCCAGCTTTATTTAAAAAAAAAAAACCAACAACAAATATTTCAATTATATCAGAGTATTTGCAACAGACCTTACATGCATGAAACAGTTGTTTAACAGAGAAAGTGCATGACATTCTCCCTTTGAATGTTGGCTTAGATGCATTACATGTTTAGCATGGTTTCCATACAGTAGTTCAGTGGTTTTATGTAATATCCTTTAAAAAGTTCTAGAAAGGTTTTTTCATTACTGGTTTTAAGGGGGGTGATTTGTTTGCTTTTTATTATTTTCATAGATGCATGATCTGTGCGCTATCAAAGGCACAGGAAGAAAAGAGGTTATATCCCCATTTTAGCATTTCATTAACTTATCACATTTATTTGGATTCATTTGGCATTAAGCCTTTCATGAAATTTTTGAGTACAACTCAGACCGTTCTATTTCACGAACTATTGTTCATGTTTCCTTGTTTAAAACTTACAGTTTTATTTTGATTAGGTCTCTACTGGCTTCTGTTAAACTGCCATGTTTCTAAGCATTCAAAAATTTTTGCATTCAAAACATGTCATTAAGGAGTAACCAGTTAAAAACGCATGACGTACTCTTTGATAATACTGAATTTCCCTCCCTTCCAGTGCCAAATTACTACTCCAGTTACTGATACTTCTCATCATGCAAGACAATGATAAACTCAGGCTGAATGGAATCGTTGTTTCATTGTGACAGGAGAGCAGAGAGGTGTGCTCTATGCATATGTGTACAGCAGACTGTGGAGATCAAACAGAAGAACATTTGAGACCTGCAGTCTGTATGTTCCCTTTGCTGACATAAATATTGTCCTAAATGTGCTGTAGGTTCTTCTTTTCAAACAGATTTGGTCAATACAGCTATAAAAACAAATGTATGTTTTTACCAGAAGTAATGTAAGGTATATTATCTTAATAATGCTCTTTTTTCTTCAAGGTAGGAACTTGAAATAAACACACAGACACCCCCTGCACACATACACACCAGATCAAAACAGCTTCAAAATAAACATTCAGTGCATGAGAGGACATATTGCTAGTTAGAGTGAGACATGTTATTGCATAGCTGCATCTCATTCCAAAATAAACATAGAATTGAAATAGAAAACAAAGTAAGATTTTTTTAATATAGCATCTTAAGAGTAAGACACTATGAAAAAACTCATAAACAATTTGCATTCAAAACTAAATTAAGATAGTTTCTAAAAAGTCACTGTTTTGTCAGTCTCTGGTACCTGTCCATATACCATTGATTACAAGAGAAAACTGTGAGTTCAAGTAGCAACTTGATCTGACTAGTTAGGCTGAGTACAAGGCAAGCACAGAGTAAAAACTACGTCCACTAACGCCAAAATCCAGACTGACTCTGAGGCCTTTCTAAGCAGTGCTGGCTGTAAAGGAGTCTACTTTCTACTGTGATTCTACATCTCTTCATTTGAGTCCGGCAATAGTTTGACTGAATTGTCCAGCAGAGTGGGTAGATGTGGAATGCCTGCTTTCAATACCAAAACCAACACGACTGCTGTGCATTTCACTTTAAAGCAAGAGGACAAGCTCCAGTGTAATCATCTCCCCTTGCATTAACCCTCATAAAATGCAGCATCTGGAATGCACCGGGCCTGGCATCATCCTCTGCTGCCCCACCCTGGCTCTGGGGAAGGGGGGCTGTGGGACAGTAGAGGGGAGAGAGAAGTTGGCATTGCTCCAGCAGATGAGCCTTTGAAGGACCCTTGTGCTACAGCTGGGAGTGCAGTCTGGTCTCCACGAGGTCTCAAAGGAGAGTCCTCATTGTCCTGTGCACCTCCAAAAGACAGGAGGAGGCTCGTTTGTAGTATCTAACAGGTCATTTGTCCTCTCGCTTTAAAGTGAAATGCACAGCAGTAGTGCTGGTTTTGGCATTGAAAACAGGCAATCTACATCTACCCACTCTGCTGGATGATTAATCAAACAGTATTGCCAGACTCAAATGAAGAGATGTAGAATCATAGCAGAAAGTGGGCTCCTTTACAGCCAGCACTACTTAGAGTGATTATAAGAGTAATATGAGGAAGAGTGGAATTTTGATTCATTGAGATAGAAAAATTATAATAATATTTCTGGAAAATATTATTATAAGTTCCTTAGCATCTGTGTTCCAAGCAAGTTCCAATTGAAAAGGAATGTTTCTACTTAGACCATCTAGGGTTAGGATGCCTCTTTGAGTATCATTTGGAATATTTCAAAGTAGACCCTTCAGGCAGTTTCACAAACTAGTATATCCAAGCTGCCCTTATGGACTGTGATTCAGCTCATGTTAATACTTGCATCGTCTTTGTTCCAAAAAATATTATACCACAAACTCTGTATAGCAGTGTGTCTTAAGCTCCACTGATAGACCTGACAGCATACAGTATTCATACTCCTGACCTGCAACAGACTAACACACTACCAGACTAGTTAGATAACAATTAGTCCAATTTCACATTTCTTAGCAGCCGAAAAATTTCATGTAATTTTAGTTACAGTGGATGGATGCCAAGTTCATTGGAAACAACCCTGCTGATTTACCCAGTCTATTTTAATACTTTAGAAATACTGTGGAAACATGGCTGTCCTAATTACACAGGGATCAGTGCACAGTGTCCCTCTCACCCAGGATTCTCCCAGAAGGGCTGCAATCACCTGCATTCCCCTTAATTTCACCATGCAATTCCAACTAATTTCATCCTAGTACAGTGCTGTCAGACAACTCCCATGTCTCTGCGGTTTTAATCGATTAGCTCAATGTCTCTATAATGCATCACCAGCTGCCAGGCACAGAACTGGACGCTTTGCAAGCATTTCAACTAAAAGACAGTTTAATTACTATAGCAGCATCTCAAAGGCATAGGCATAAGGACTTGCAAAGGAATTATTAAAATATTTGGTGTCAACAGACCACTTTATAACTGAGTGAACGATGATAATCAAAAGGTAGAAAATAAGGAGAAAGTCACATTTTAAATAGTCCATTTTAATGGACTCTAATGCAGTCAGACAAATGGACTGCCTTATGTATTACTGTTTACACAATGCAGTTGTGCTTTACGACAATTGTTTTGCTGCAATACAGACATGTAAAAATTGACATTACTGTCAGTAAATTACAATACAAGAAAGACACCTTCAATTAGAAAATAGTTGAAGTAAGAAAATTAGACAATAAATAGACTGCCTTAAATTAATGACTGAACCAGACTGTAAACTTTGGTTCATGCCTTGAACCACTTGTGTGCATTGCTGATCACGAGTGCAATGAATGTGTCTTGTGGCTCTCTGTCTAAAGTGAACACATGCATAGGGAGAATCAAACATTTAAATAGCAGCACTTCTAACAGAATCAAAAGTGACGTTGCAGATGAGTCAATGAGACAAATGATTACAGGAATTTAGGGCTAATCCTTTCCTCCCCCTGTGCAAGGCTAAAGGATGCCCAAAAATGACCTAAGAAAACCTTTTATCTGCTGCACAGGCAGAGACAAGGAAGCCAAACTATACAACTCTCCTTAACAGTCAGATCCAGTAGCTCTCTCACAAAACACATAGACTTCACCAAGGCTCAAAGTTTGACTGCAAACCATAGCAGTATTTAAAGCCTTTTCCAGCTGACATAAATGGTCACTCATTTGCTCAAAGCTCAGCTTCAACATAAGGCTTACAGTAACCTCAGCCTGACTGTATCCTAAAACTGGCTATTGATGGGTTGGCAGGTGCTGGGAAAAAGTTCAAGGTCACATGCTCCACTCTAGTGGGAGATGTCTATATTTGATCTTGGTGACCTCTTCCAGCAATCTGAAAGAATGGCATTGACAGAAGCTGCATAAAGACTTGTCCATTCTTCTTTGCTACAAGGAAGGTCACTATGATTTATCACCTTTGTGATGGGAAGAAAAGAAAGGGATGGAGAAAAGAAAACTTACTGCACTTAAAGTTCTCCGAACCTCAGGGCAACATTACAGGTAAATGGGAAATAATACCATTACAAAGTACTTGGGCCTTGCACAGTGCCAATGCAGTAGAGTAGTACATGGAAGCATGTAAGACTAGAAGTCATCACATATCTTAGCTGGCTTATTTGCATAATTTAAAACATGTGGTTCCATTTTATTAATGTTCTTGGTTAAAGTTCTCTGATTTTTCTTGGTGCAATAAAACAAAGCAGAATCACGAGAACATACAAAACCTGGGTCCTCCATTTTAAAAGCAGAAAAATCTATTAAACATTTCCACTGCCTAATTTCCATACTCACTTTGCAACATACTGTCTCACAGCAACTTCCTGCAGAACTGCAGAAATTCCTTTTCTATCACTTAACGTTCTGCATCCTGTGGCATTCTGTGCTGAAGTGAAATGCAGACACCTCAGTTTTCACGTCTCTTCTGCAAATATGAGTATGCAAGCCTGTTCAGTAACTTAAGCATTCATTCAGTAATCAGCACAGCACAAGGCACAGTTATAAAGTAAATTGTAAGTTAAAAGATAGTTTTTTAATTCATATGAGTATGATCAGTTTAGTTACAAGTATAATCAGTTTAGATTAACAAAATAACCATCTTTAGGACTTTCTTCTAAGACAAGACACAAGCCTTCCCCATTTTATAAGATTTTTTTATGTTAAAAAAGTTAGCAATCAGTACACAGGATACAATACTATCTTCCATCTTTAAGTCATTTAAAGGAATGTACATTATCATGTCTGCAATCCGTTTACAATATATGTTTTAAAAGTAAAGCTCAATAAATTATTTCTCCTTCTTCACATAGCAGGAAATAAAGCTAGGAGATATTGCAGTTCAATCAGAACGGGATGAGCAACATGCAGGAACTAGTGTAAAATACCCCAAAAGAACCCCACAATATATTTGGCTTGTGTGGCCAGGTTTTTGCAGCAGAGGGGAACTACAGGAATGACTTCCGTGAGAAGCCCCTAGAAACTTTCCCTGTGTCTGATGAAGCCAATGCCAAGCAGCTCCAAGGTAGACCTGCCACTCGCCAAGGCCAAGCCCTTCAGTGAGAGCATTAGCACCTCTGGGATTACAGAGTTAACAAGGGGAAAGCAGAAGAAAATTGCGGCCAGAGGAGTGAGAATATGTAAGAGAAACTCTGTAGACACCAAGGTCAGTGAAGAAGGAGGGGGAGGAGGTGTTACAGCCACCAGAGCTGAGATTCCCCTGCAGACCATGATGCAGACCACGGTGAGACAGGATGTGCCCCTGCAGCCCACAGAGGTTCATGATGGAACAGAGATCCACCTGCAACCACTGGAGGAATGCACATCAGAGCAGGGGGATGTATCCAAAGGAGGCTGTGACCCCATGGAAAGCCCATGCTGGAGCAGGCTCTGGGTAGGACCAGCAGTGCAATGGAGAGAGGAGCCAGTGCTGGAGCAGGTTTTCTGGGGGCCCATGCTCTAGCAGCCTGTTCCTGGAGGGCTGAACCACCTGGAAATTACCACATTGGGACAGTTTGTGAAGCACTGCAGCAGATGGGAGGGACCTGCCATAGGAGAAGTTCATGGAAGACTGTCTCCCATGGTAGGAGTCCAACAATCGAGCAAGGAAAGAATATAAGGAGTCCTCCCCTTGATAAGGAGGCAACGGTAGAAGCAACAAGTGAACTCTGAGTGAACAACTGAGTGAAGCTCTCCAGTCCCCATCCCCCTGCATCACTGTGGGTGAGAATGTGAAGAACTGGGAAGTTAAGTCCTGCAAGGACGAAGAGAGGTGTTTTTTAAATTTGTTTTTATTTCCCATTTTCCTTATCTGATTTAATAGGTAATTAATCAATTATTTCCCCAAGCTGAGCCAGTTTTGCCTGTGACAGTAATTGGTGAGTGATCTCTCCCTGTCCTTATCTTGATCCATGACCCTTTCCTTATGTTTTCTCTCCCCATGTCCAGCTGAGGAGGGGAGTTGGCAGAGTAGCTTTGGTGGGCACCTGGCATCCATCCAAGATCAAACCATCACACACTGTAACACTGCACAAAAAAAAAAAAAAAAAAAAAAAAAAAAAAATTGTCTTAAATCACAGTTGCTTTGACTCCTACTCTTCATCAGCGCATTACTGGTCACGTCTCTAATAAATGGATAATTTACATTTTTTGGTATTTACATACCATCTGCAAGGGCAAGTGCATCAGCACAGGGGCATGGGTTGGTTTGTTCATTCACTTGCTTAAAAGCTTTTATTGAGAAACAAAAGTGATCACATTTATTTCAAACTCAGTGATGCAGGAGGAGTTATCAAAGATATTAACTTACCAATAAACCCCTACTAATATACAACTATTATTTAATCTGTGGTTAGGTGAAGGGTTAATGTGACTCTTGCTACACTGACTTATCTGCTTAAAAAGTGGTATCTAATTTCCTTGTCTATTATGGGAAGCAGCAGAGGAGGCTTTGGGTTTGGTGTTTCAGAGAGTTTTTTTCAGAGTAACGTGATATATAGAAAACAGCATATCCTTGTTATTTTTTTATGTTGCTTTGTAATGAGTTGAGAACTGCTTCTTATTCATAATGTCTACAAACAAATTTAGCCACTTCACCCTTGAGAATTATCCATTGGATTTTCCAGTGTCTGATTAACAAGTGTCTAGAGACCATTTTTCCCAGGGCTATCAATCTTTTGCTCTTACCTTCCTTAATTTTTGACCAAGGCAAATTTAATGACAGCAGTTCTCTTCCAAGGAAGTTCTTATTTTTTGGAAGAACGGCATACTGCAGAATGATTTAATGTTTTAGCAATTGAGGTTATACATTCCCTTAATTTTCAAAAATCTAATGGAAGAAAATGCGACCAAACAAAAAAGACATCTAACATGTAAACCTGAGCTGGACCACCTATTTCTCATGTGAAAATCTGTCCCCAGATGATGAGACTGCACGCATGCACACTCTTTAAATATGAATTCTAGCTCAGATTCATTTAATACTGATTTGACTTCAGAAGAAGGAAAAAGTATTTAATTCATTATCACCCATCCCTGAATTAGATATATGAATGTGAAAATCTCTGTTACTAATTTTAATTGCACTATTCCCTCTCCACAGGAGACTGTTAAATTGGTTTGGTGAAATAGTAGTGAATCACATCAAAGTAGTGGGGTACATTTTATAATATATCTAAATAACTATCCCATTTTCCCAGCATGTTGCTGTGTATTTTAAGTATTAATATTATGACTCTAGTTTAGAAGAATGTAGCTTTATTTTATTCAAATAAATTTTCCTAGTACTGTATGTTAGCACTGTTAAAAATCAGGCTAAATTCTAAGTGGCTATCAAGTAATAAAGGAGAAACATTTACTGCAGAAGCCAACAGGAAAATGTGTTTGCCTAGTCATAAAACACTCATGAAAGGAGCTTGCAGATGCATCATTTTGATACAATAATGGTCTTTCCCATCTAATCCCACTTTTTTCTTCCTCCTTCAGCTGCAATGTTTATTACCTGAACCTAGAATAGGTTTGCTTGTTTGCTTGTTATGGTTTGTTGCAATTCTATCAGGTTAGACACCAACATTTCTCCATAGATTTGCAGAATTATTATTTCCACATATCACCAATTCCCACCCAGGAGTGCAACACAGTGTCAGACATCAACACTACCTTTGGCATTGATTTCATAAGAATGCAAAACTCTAGATAACTGAAGAGCTTGATAAATATTCAAAGAGCAAACTTTAAGAAATAGCCATCATACTGCAAGAAGAGGTGTTAGGAAACAAGATTTTTAAAATACGCCAATATTAGGCATAAGCCAAGTATTTCTATGCTTAAAGACATTGAGTGCCTGAATAAAGAGAATCTCTCACTATAAATAGTCTCAATAGCAATTCACTAGTGTGAAGGAGAATGCAAGACAATCATGAATATCTTGAGTGGGAAGGGACCCTGAAGATCATTATCAAATTCACCCCCATGGGCATGGATGCCACCCACGACACCAGACTGTCCTGGACTTCACCCAACCCGACCTTGAACATTTCCAGCCACGGAGCATCCACATCTTCTCTGGACAACCTGTCCCAGTGCCTCACCACTCTCACAGTAAAGGATTTCTTCCTAACAGCTGATCTAAATATCTCCTCATTAAGTTTAAAACCTGGCCCCTGTTATATCATTATTTACCTATACAAAAAGTCCCTCCCCTCTTTTTTTTTAATGTTCCCTCTAAGTTCTGAAAGGCTGCAATATGATTTCCCTGGAGCCTTCTCTTCTCCAGGCTGAACAAGCCCAGTTCTCTCAGCCTGTCTTTTGTAGGAGAGGTTTTCCAGTGCTCTGATCATCTGTGTCCCTCCTCTGGACCCACTCGAAATAGGTCTACATCTTTCTTATGCTGGGGGCCCCAGACCTAGCTGCAATATTTGAGCTAGGGTCTCCTGAGGGCAGAGAAGTGGGGGAGAATCACCTCTGATGTGCTGACCAGAACAGAGACTGCAATTCTGCAAGAAGTACTATCTTCGACCAATAGCGAGAAATTTTAGATTGAGTTTGGCATCAAGATTCATCATCTTAGTCTCAATTTTCAATCTTGATGCAAAATTTCTCTTAAATAAACAATTTTGTGTGAAATACTGACATTTGGTGTTTAAGGTGAACAGCTATATTGCACATTGATGGCTACACAAATAGAAAAATGTGCTTTCCCCTAGAAAATTTTAGGCAGAGGAATAAAGTAATGCAAAATTGAGTGCTGGAGAAGAAAGAAGATATTGCCAGACAGAGCTAGAATTCCACTCTTTAACAGGTGTACAAATGTTACTTCACCACCACCGCTTGCTCACTGCCTATGTTACTATGTTTTGGCCATCAAAGCTGACAGATATTGTTTCATGTGTTGTCAGTGTCTTAAAGGATGCAGAGAGGAATGCATGTGTTCTAATAGGTAACATGCTACTGTGAAAAATTTAACTTTACATAAACAATACCACAGATTTATACAGTGAATCTGAAGGGATGCAATTATGAAAAAAATCCTATTTAACAGGAAATTTCTGGAACAGTAATCAGAATATTTCATTCACTTTCATTCACTGTTGTACATGGCTATGAACACATACTCCAGCAGCTGCTAAGAGAAAAGTAATATAGGTTCTAGAGGAACCCCAACTCTATTAAACCCCATAACCAGTAGATAGAACCTCCTTGCAGAAAATCTGTTCCTCATTTAAGCAAAAATAAATGGAACAAAATCTGTAGAAAGAACAGCAAGCTATATAAGAAAGCATACAGTAAGATGATCCAGGTAATAGAAAAACTATGAATATATCAAGTGTTTGGCAAGCTGCTATGCAGAGCTGATTTTCTTCCAGCTTTCATAAACCCCAGATAATCACTGGTAGCTCCTGGGTTTCCTCTTCTGGCTTCCATCCTCCCTGCTGTAAGAAATAGTGTGTCTCTGCTTACCCTGGTATTATGGTGAACAGACTCCTTTACCTAAGTGCTCAGGCAGCTGAGGGCAGGAGTTGCAGGTGAATGGAGCAGGAGACTGAAGAAGGGGATTAAGGATGGAGCCACACTGCACAGTATAGAGAGGAATGCATGTGTTCTAATTACCACAATTAATACTGCCCTGGAAAATCAACCCTTATGCTGACTCAGCATTTGTCTGGTACAGACATGCTCCCAGGTGAAAGTGTTGAACAGGAAGCTGAGGAGAATGAAAAGACACTGGAGCAGAATGGAGAAGCAGCAAAGGCAGAAAGAAATTATTTTAATGATTTGAATGAATGTATTACCTCATTTTTTTTTGAAACACTACATGGACTTATGTGACATTTGACAGCAGGCTTCCAATGAAATACAGTGGTGCAAAAATAAAATACCTGATTGTAAATGGGGTAGTCTGTGCCAAATACCATTCATACATGTATGCACTGACACATACAAAGCTTTGTATACTTAAATAGGCTTAACAAGCTTTCAAACAGGAAAACTACTCCTTGCCTATGTGAGTTAAAGTCATCAAAAATACAGACATTGGATATCCAAGGATTCCTAAAATGTAGGATTTGATTAATTAAACGCATAATTTTCTTCAATTCTTGCTAAAAATTGCGTATGTGTGGGGTAAGAATTACTGTTTTCTTAGAGAGGCATTCTGTAGAAGAGGAGATGTAAATCCTGGATCCAAAATTTGTCAAAAACCAAATCAGTCATATTGTGTCAAAGAAATGGTGGAAATGTCCATTCTATTACCACTCATGCCCCTCATTAGCCATCCTTGCTGCAGTTTCAGATTATTTTTTTTTAGTTATTTAAACTACATAGGGACAAGACCTATAGGACTGAGTGCTGCCACTGCATAAACATATCAGGCAAAATTTAAGAAGTGGCAGGTACCAGAAGTGAATGCATATTTCTTTAAAATTATTTTCTAGTTACCTGCCTTCTCAATTTCATCCATATTTTAAAGCTTATAAAAGAACAGGTTTATATAATTTTAAGTTAAACATTATCATATGCCCAATTTAGAAGAGAAGACAATACTTTATGATAGATTTTTAACAAGAGACATGAGCTCAATTCCATGATTTAACAATAAAATGTATCCTCAGTTAAAATTGTATAAATAAGCTGGAGTACATGGAAATGTAAGAGAGACTGGGAGAAAAAGAGCGTTAATTATGCTAATGGTACTCTTGTAAATGCAAAAACAGATGGCAGAATGAACAACAATGGATTATTTTTTTAATCAAGCAATTTCAAATAAATATCTTTGTTCAAAAGAAGTAAAAAAACTATAGCATTGCTAGGAAGTGGTAAAAAACCAATACCTATGGTCTTATCAGTAACCTCACTTCTGATCTTCCTAATGGATATTCCCAAACCAGAACTAATTCCCTGGTTACTGAGAAGTAGGCTCATCCCAATGCTGCTCTTAAGCAAAAAATGTGTGATAGTTGGAATTCGTGACAGACTACACACATTACTTTTATAATATTATATATATTCTAAATATGGGTATAAGCAACTAAGAATGTACAAAACCTAAAAGTTTATGCAGGAGACAAAAAGTTCTTTGATGGCATAGGGCTAACACTTAAGCCAGCATTCCACACAATTAATTAAATGATCAAATTGAACTTTAGAATCGTGGTAGATAATCTCTGTTTTGACCTGCTGCCACATTATAAAAAGCTAATAAAAACTTTCATCCTCTCATATACTTTTTCTCAATGATTAGTCTTAATTAACAACTTTAAAATGCTGGATATTGCAGGCCATAAACTAAGGACATTTAAATAAGTTAAAGTGCACAACCTGTTTTTCAGAAACCTTCAAGGTCAAAAAATAAGATCCTTATGTTGTAGCTATTATCTTTCGTTTATTTTGACAGAAATATAAAGAGAAACAATTGTATTTCACTAGCATACCTTCAGGTACTACATTTCAAACATTGCTTTTAAGCAAGTTTTGGCATTTTATATGCACACAAATTATGAATGTCACCTGCATACACAAACTATATGTGTAGTGTTTCACATTCATATACATGCAACAAATGCACATTAAGATACTGCTTTCTTTTAAAAAAACTCCCCCAAAAGGCATGCATTCACAGATTCAAAAAAGGGCTTTATGCTTATCTAATTTTCCCACCACATCAGGTAAGTCTAATACAGGATATTAATTGCAAATATTGCCTTGTTTACGTTTATGCAACTATGCTCTAAAAGAAGGAAAACGCATCCAGATGGCGCCCACACTCCTGTGTTACTGGACAGTGTTGTTTCATTTAGACATGCACTGTCCAAGCTGCCAATTGGTCTTCTACAAGCAATCATTTTACAAGTGCAGTTCATTTTAAAACTGCATTTCAAACCACAGTGAAGGCCAAGGGGCCATCACCTAGAATATTTGCCCTCTTACAAATGAAATTATAAAGGATATCATACATGTCGTTGGTGAGGAAAACTAACATGAATTTCAGCAAAATGCTCTTTCTGAATGCCACAATATTTGTAGATAATTACTGAAAGATTGACTGATAAAAATCTTGAAAGAAATAATTGTAATGAAATACAGCTAACATTTTTGTCTTTAAATTAAGCTTCAAAGTATTTAATCTTTAATACTTACAAAATAAATGGATGATCTACCCTAGCAATTTGGGGAGAGTTTATGGCAATTCTGGATTATGAGCTCTTTACTCTATGTGGCAGAAAATGAAGTGACAGAAAAAGCACCATTTGCAAGGTGAAAAATTAGTTAAATGCTTTGAAGTTAATATTTAACTGCATATTCTGTAATGCAAAAATAAAGTAATATAGATTAATGATGACAAGTCTATGAAAATATTTCATTAACAACTAAAGTGGCACAGTTCTCTGAAGTTTTCAGCTCTGTTTCATAATATTTATATGTCTAAAACCCATCTCAGTACGATGATGGATGAAGAATAGGACAATGTAGGAGCACCTAACAGTCAGCAGTATCTTCACATCAGTGCAAGGCTGGGAAGTACCCAACTGGCCCAACACACACCATCTCTGATCACTTGGCATCCAGAGCTTTCAGGTAGTTTCAAAAGAGGGTCTGCAGTCAGACTGCATGAGAGCTGCTAGTGCACAGGACTATATGTATATCTTGTTGTCCTACTAAAGTTTAAAGCAATGTGATAAAAAAACTTCTATTTCTATTAGTTGTATCACATATATTTATGTTAAATAATTTGAATTATTAAATAACATATGTTAATAACATTCATTAAATATATAACCTTGGATTTCGACTGAAATCACTTAAGTTTTGTATCCAGAAAATTCCAAGGGAATCAAGTGAAAATATGACCTTTCAGATAATAGCATACAACTCCATCAATCAGCTTTATCATTTACTGCACTTCAACCCATCTGCATGCGTAATGAATCAGAAGAAAATAAGAAAATAAGTGCAACTTATTGATCTCTTAGTTATATCTTTTGCTTCTATTGAACTCAAGTTCAGATCTGTACAGGAATACAGGATCTGGAAGTGAAGCTGAGAAATTTCATCAGTGTAAAAGTTATTTTTTAAATGAAAGCCACGGAACTACTTGACAAGTAAAATATATCTAGCTCTTATCTTTGAGTCATCTTAACATAAAAGAAAGTTTGAAGCAAGTAGGGAGGGTATATCAACAGAATCTTCTCTAGCAACTCATAGCTATTAATTTGAACCCTACAGGACACTTAGCAATTATTTTTAGTGTCAAACATTCTAAAGTGGAGTTATGAATCACTACCAAATTTAAGTATTAAAACTTATTCTTATAGTCAGGCACCTCTCTACCAAAGAATCAGTGCATTAAGCAAAAAGGGAAATTTAAAACCTAAGCCATTATGGTTTTGTATAGCACATATATAACTACCTGTCTGGTGAGAAAACTGGAATAGTTTCTCACTGTAAATATTCCTCACTGTACGTTTGTTATCAGATGTTTATAAATTCTGTCATTCTTTAAATACTTCTGAAATGCAACTATTTCTATCATGTACATTATTCAGCAGCAATGCAACAATCTACATAGGCAAGAAAAAGAAACAAGAAACTTTCAAAGCAGCATACACCTCCTTAGTAAGATTTTCCAGCAAGTTCATGAATTGCTTTATCCCATGAGTCTTACTGGATATAAACACCAGCTTTCACCTTCAGAACCATGTACCACAGGCTTGTCCAGAGGTTTAAAGTGAAATACATTTCACTGTCTCATTTCTGTCCTCTGGGAATTATTAAACAACCTTACAAACTCACTGCAAATAACATTTCAGTTTAGCATGATTGGTAGGTCACTTAGGAGAGGCTCTGTATTGCTTTTTAAAACTGTATTTCTTTTGACACCAAGAAAGGACAGTTTTCATAGGTCAAGCTTCAGATCACTGGTAGCAAGCCTAAAAGCCTACATCAAAGTTATGTGCACTATACCTACCTGTAAGTAAATAAAGAAGAGTTCAGCTTCTAATGCCAGAGTGATAAAGGGAACAACAATATTGGTTTAAATCAATATTTGCTTGGCCCGTTTTCTCAACTAACTTTTATACTTTACAAGTAAATATCGACTTACATCTGAAGATTGACCCAAGTCAATGTGACCTCCCTCCCTGCCCATACTCTTTTTCAACTCTCCATCAGTCTCTCCTTATTGCTAACACTTCTTTGTCATATTTTTCTACTTTCCTCTTCCAAACCCTCTGCTTGCCACACTGACCCTATCTCTTCCTGTGTACTTACCTATTACTTTCCTTACTCAGTTCTCATTCTACATGCTTCCCATACTCAACCCTGAGCTTTCCTACTATTTTACAGTTTATGACCTTCTCAGTCTAGATCCAGAGTAGCATACTTCAATCCACTTCACTCTCACTATCTCACATGGTGCTACAATATTATACTGAAGTTTCCACTCTTTGGGTCTTTAATCCCAATTTCCCCAAGCATCTCTCTCTGTGTGCATCAATGACCTCCTCACAACATCAGACTGCATCTCCAGTGTCATAGGCTTCCACACCCATGGAGATCATAAGATATGATGCAACAATGCTTTCTTACACTGATATGTGGCTGCTTTAGCGAGGGTACCATCAAGAGCATGCTATCAATGGCTAATGGATATCACTGTAAGCAGTGGCTGAGCAATCCTTGCTGTCTTTGAAGATATTATCCATCTAGGAAATGGACATGGAACCAGTGTCCTTAGAAATTAGCAGCACAAGCTCTAACAGAATTTGATTTAAAGAAAGAAAAAGGATCAGATTAATGAAGACAGAACACACACAAGACAGAAGGGATGATTCAGCTGCTGTTATTCAGCTTTAGATATATTTTTCTTTTAATTGTGACCAAGGGGCAAGATTAATCAGTTTCCTAGCCAATCAAGGATAACAGGCAGCAATTAGGACTCTGAGAATAATCTTCAAATAGGCAAATGCTGGAAGTGTGTAGTGCAGCCACTTGTAGAAGAACATACCTGTAGAAGAACATACCTGTAGAAGAACATATTGGAGAATGGACTGGAAATAATAAAAAAAATGTTTTTACGTAAGAATTCAGGTATGAGTGTAGCAAGGTAGTGAACTTCTTCCTGATATATATCAAGAATTCTTAGCATTTAGGATCTTTTAGCAGTAAATAAACCAAGTACATCATAAAAATATTAAACCTAAGAATCCTTGTCATTAACCTTTTTCATCTTAAACAAAATATAAACCTGAGAAGAGAAAATGCATTATTTTAATTAACTGCTGCTCTCACCAAATATTATACTCTATTTTCACACTATATCTTAAATATTAATCAACAAAATGATGATATATACTAGATAAATAATGTTTTCTAAAAAGAATTTTCCATGTAACTTTCCATTCAAAAAACAATTAAGCAATACCCAAAAGAGAAAAACAGGGATTCTTATGAGCAGGTCACTGGTAAATCAGACAGGTGTAGGGGAGATACTAACTGTAGAATCAATAATTATGTAAATCTTCACTTACAGTAGCTTTTACTTAAGATTTGATAAATCCCATCAAAAAATTATTCTTTTAATAAACTGTTTTAAAAGCAAATGGGATTATTTTTGCAGTAAGTTTTGTCAGAAAATAGTGGGAAACAATGATTCACATGGTCTGCTCTTATTAGGATATCAAAGGGTTTCTTTCTTAAAAATAATTGTTTTTCAAACTTGAATCATTTTGTGCAAGAAATACTTCTACTTTTCCATATGTCAATTAGGTAGATGCATTTAATCAGTTGGAAAAATGTTTGATTAACCCTATCTTCTTCCCCATCCTTACAGAAGAGCTGAACAAAATCAAAACTATCAACAAACAGAAATTCTGGATTCTAAACCCAAAATGAGAGTTATAAGAAATGTTGGAGAAACCCTTGAAAATTTTTAATCCTTGCTGAACAGAGTGGAAAAGGTGATAGTGCAATCAAGGCACCTCATAACAAGACTTAGATCTGTCAGTTGAAACCATGTTCTAAATTCATGCAAGTTGTTTCCACTAAATCCAAGAGTACCAGTGATAGTCAAGGATGATTGGCTTTGACAATCACTACATCATTCCCTCATATGCCAGTGACAAATGGAATCGGTGTGTCTTGATTGATACGTCAGTTTGTTGACCACTTTTGCTTAGGAAGAACCTTTAACTTTGTAGAGAGATTTTTATTGAAAGATAAAAAATCATCTGCTGGTAACAGAACACATGATTTTTTTTGCCCATGATTTTTGATCAAATACTACCAAATAAAACTTCTCTCTCTTAACAGACACACAGAAAATAACTATTATTTAGAGTACAAAAGAAAAAATAGGATAATGTGAACCCATTACTAAATGGAGGGGGACCCTAGTAACAGAGGGCACAGAGGAGGCAGGGTTACTGAACACCTTCTTTACATCACTCTTCACTGACAAGACCAGCCCTTAGGAACCTCTGACCCAGGAGACCAGGGCAAAGAAGAGTTTGAAAGATGACTTTCCCTTGGTTTCCCTTTGTTAGAGAACACCTAGGAAAACTCAACATCCACAAGTCCATGGGCCCTGATGGGAAGCATCCACAACTGTTGAAAGAGCCGGCAGACACCATAGTGAGGCTGCTCACAATCAACTTTGAAAGGTTGTGGTGACCAGGAGAGGCATCTGAGGATTGGAAGAAAGCAAATCTCACTCCAGTCTTCAAAAAGGGCAAGAAAGAGAACCCAGGGAACTACCAGCCAGTCAGCCTCATCTCAATCCCTGGAAAGTTGATGGAGCACCACATTCTGAAGGCCATCTCTGCACAGATGGATGCCAAAAAGGTGATCAGAAGTAGTCAGCATGGATTCACTAAAGGTAAATGATGCTTTTCCAACCTGATTGACTTCTGTGATGAACCAAGTACCTGGATGGATGAGGAGACATCAGTGGATTTTACCTACTTTGACTTCAGCAAGGCTCTCAACACTGTCTCACAACATCCTCACAGGCAAACTCAGGGAGTGAGGACAACAGACAGCGAGTGGACACTGGACAGTGAGATGGACTGAGAATTGATTGAACGGCAGATCCCAGAGGGTCATAAACAGTGGCACAGGGTCTAGCTGCAGGCTTGTCACCACTGGTGTGACTCAGCAGTGGGTCCAGTATTGTTTAACTTTTCCATGAATGACTTGGATGAAGGGGACATGCCTCCTCAGCAAGTTCACTGATGA